>JAOWBW010001493.1:0-279913 GCA_026119855.1 Campanula takesimana
AACCTTCCCAATCTTTGACCTCCTAGTCAACCTTATCTACCTTTGACCTCCTAGGTCAACCTTTGACCCCCTAGGTCAACCTTACCACCCTTTGACCTCTTAGGCCAACCTTTGACCCCTAGGTCAACCTTTGAACTCCTAGGTCAACCTTCTCCGCTCTTGACCTCCTAGGTCAACCTTTGACACCCCTAGGTCAACCTTATCACCTTCGACCTCTTAGGTCAACCCTTGACTGCCCTAGGTCAACCTCATCCGCCTTTGACCTCTTAGGTCTACCCTTGACCTCCTAGGTCAACCTTATCACCCTCGACCTCTTAGGTCAACCCCCTCGACCTCTTAGGTTAAACCCTGACCGCCTAGGTCAACCTCATCCACCTTTGACCTCTTAGGTCAACCCTTTGACTGCCTAGGTCAACCTCATCCGCCTTTGACCTCTTAGGTCTAACCTTGGACCGCCTAGGTCAAAACTTTATCCGCCTTGACCTCTCCTAGGTCAAACCCTTTTGACCTCCTAGGTTGACCTCATCCGCCTTTGACCTCTTAGGTCTACCCTTGACCGCCTAGGTCACTTTATCCGCCTTTGACCTCTTAGGCTCATTTCCTTGACCTCCTAGGTCAACCTTATCACCCTCGACCTCTTAGTTCACCCCTCGACCTCTTAGGTCAACCCTTGACCGCCTAGGTCAACTTTTCCACCTTCGACCTCTTAGGGTCAACCCTTGACCCCCTAGGTCAACCTTATCACCTCTGACCCCCTAGGTAAACGTTATCATCTTTGACCTCTTATAGTCTACCTTGACCCCTAGGTCAACCTCATCCGCCTTCGACCTCTTAGGTCAACCTTTGACCCCCTAGGTCAAACTTAATCATCTTTGACCCTCTATGTCAACCTTTGACCTCCTAGGTCAACCTTTGACCCCCTCGGTAGCAACATTATCACCCGTTGGACCTCCTTAGGTCAACCTTTGACCTCCTAGGTCAACCCAATCACCTTCGACCCTCTTAGGTCCAAACTTGGACTCCTAGGTCAACTTATCCGCTTTCGATCTCTTTTTTTTTTTTTTTTTTTTTTTTGGAAACCAGGGCGGCACCTGGGAGGATTTTATTAATTGAAAATAAATAAAATTACAAGAGGGGGACAACCACCCGACTTAATGCCGGATATGGAGCCGGACCTCGAAGTCCAATAAATAAGACAAAGCCTCAAAAGGTAAAGCCATCTAAAAACTAAAATCCTAAAAAAATTAAACCATAAAATGATCCTCACATTACCATTTGTAGCCCATACATGAGTCTTCAACATCATCAACCCAAGCTTCATATGCATAACCCATGAGTCCACCATACAAGCCCAAAATCCGTTCCAAAACCAGCCCAAAAGATAAGTCCAACCGTGCCCCATAGCCCAGAAAAACCGACCGGTCCATATCCACGACCCGCTCGGACCCAACCAGCCCGCTCGACCGCGCAAGAAACCAAGGACTCGGCCGTGCACTATTAGACTCAAAATCCATATTTCTGTAATCCTTCCCTCAGCCGCGGCAAGACCTCCATTCGTCCGAGACAAAATGCATCTGCTCGGCTGAGTCATATATGGTGCTCGGCCGAGCACCCCCTGTTCTGACACTTTCGTAGCAAATCTCAAAAATCCCAAAAATTAAACAAAAAAACCATTGAGACCAATTTTACCTTCTTTCGACATAGCAACCACCATCATCAAAGCGTAAAGCGTCCAATACACCTCTAGGAAGATCCCGAGTCGTATATATACCCTCTGATTCCCATGGATATGCACCTCTGCAGCCAATCTGTCTGCCACTCCGTTCGCTTGACGAAGGACATGTTCTAAACCATAACCTCTTACGAATACCGAACAATCCGGATTTCATACGTGTATTGCCAAGGACTTTGAAATTTACCTTTTAAAATGTTGACAGCCACCAAAGAATCAGAAAGAACCATCACTGACTGCAACCCCCACTGACGACACATGCACAAACCATCACGAAGTGCGAAAATCTCAGCTTGCATGTTTGTGCCCATGCCATAAAAATGAGAAAAGGCAAACACCATAGCCCCTCTACAATCCCGAACTATACCTCCCCCTGTGCAAACACCATGAACTGCAGAACCATCCGTATTAAGAGTATAAAAATGCGACTTACCAGGTTCCCACCTTAAGTATCTTCTCGCCGAGTCTTATGCGGAGCAATCTTAAGACCAAGGTTTTCCAACAAAATGCATTCCTCCCTTCTTGGTGCCCTCTTCGGAACTAGGAAAGAACACATCTCATTAAGAGAATGCTGGACCCCATCAACAATCTTTGCACTGTTCATAATGCTCCCATCAAAGACCGCCTTAACACCTAGCCTTCCAAATCTCCCAACAAGAAAAACATCATAATGCCCATACGGACTAAACCAATTTGACGGCGCTTTGATTGACCCCCACACCAAACATCCCATAAATGTGGCAAATCACTATAAATATGAGGGAAAGGGAAGAATCTTACCCAATGCCTCCATACCGACTGAGCCATGTCCGACTGCAACAAAAGATGATCTAGAGTCCCCTTTGACCACACACCCGGACAACAAACACATCGAGACGGAATGTGAAATCCCCGGGATTCCAACTTAGCATCCACCGGTAGACCATCATGCATGACTTTCCACCAGAATCCACTAACCTTTGTTGGGATATTGGGATGCCAAATTTTAGCACCCCATTCCACCAAAGGACTCCTAACCCGAATATATGCTCCCACCAAGCAGCAGTCTCAAAATCCCCAGTTTTAGTCAAGGTAAAAAACTACCCTATCAGGGGCATCATCGACAACACGAACCCTTCTCGCGCAGAGTCTCGCAACTCATCCGGTATAAACTGAATGAATTCATCAAGAATAGGAATGCCATCACGTACCAACAGATTGTGATCTTCGGGTCTAGGTCCTCCAAGACGAACCCCACACCAATTATCAGCCCAAAAATTTCACCTCCCCACGGCCAACCACCCACCTGCTGCAGTTATCCAACTGATCTAACATACATGCTGCTGCCTGCCACACATGAGAGAACTAGAGGCCGCTGCTTGCCCCCCATATTTGACCTGAATATACCTCGACCACAAAGAATCCCCCGAGTGGCCACCCAAGCAAGCTTAGCCAACATCGCTTTATTCATGTCTTCTAAGTGCCTAATGCCCAAGCCGCCTTCTGGATAGGTCTACACGCCTCATCCCAAGATACCCAATGGGCACGTTTCTCCCCTCCACTGCTCCACAGAAAATTGGCCATGGTACTTTCTAATTTCTAAAGAACCGCCTTAGGCACTTTAAGGACCCCCAAAGAATAAATAGGTATGCTAGATAATACAGATTTAATAAGCGTTACCTTGCCACCGAATGACAGTAACCTCGCCTTCCACCCATCTACCCTCTTCAAAAACCTTGGACTCAAGCTCCGCAAAGTGCACTCTTTTAAACACGACCTTTGAAAAGTGGCATCCCCAAATACTTAAGGGGAAACTGCTGATAAGTGCAACCAGACCATCTTCGGATATTTGCAATCTCGAACTGTCTCATCTTTGGACCTACGTAGAATCCACTTTTTTCAAGATTAATTAACTGACCCGAAGCCCGTTCATACATAGTCAGAACACCTCTGAGCCCCTCAATAGATCTCCGACGACCATTACAGAATAGCAGCATGTCGTCAGCGTATAACAAGTGAGATATCGGAAAGACCCCTCTACCATGCTCATAGAGTAGAAATTCGTTACCCAGAACCGCTCGATGCAAAGCCCTGGAAAGAATCTCTTGAGCAATAATAAACAGCAAAGGAGATAGTGGGTCACCCTGCTTAACACCACGAGACGAGGCAAAGTACCCATGAGAAACTCCACCCATACGAACCGAGTACCAGTTGCCTCTAACCAACCGCGAAATCAAGCCACAACAAATATCGTTAAAACCCAATGCAGTCAATGCCCGAAATAAGAAATCCCACTCAAGCGATCATAAGCTTTGGACATATCTAACTTAAAAACACGTTACCTCCAACAACTTTCTGATCAATACGGTGGACCATCTCATGGGCCAAAGCGATGTTCTCCTGAATACCCCTCCCCTAATGAACCCCGTCTGCTCAGGAGAGATAATTTTGGGCAACACACTAGCCAAACGAAGGGTAAGGATTTTAGAGATTACCTTATTCATAAAGGTAGATAGACTGATAGGTCGTAAATCCTTAAACCCCGTTGGCTTATCACCTTGGGCAGCAAAACAAGCACATTAGAAGACAACCCCTTCGGGAGCTCCTCCCCATGATAAAACGATCTAACAGCAGCGATCACATCAGCCTTAATGGTAGGCCAGCAACCTCTGAAAAATTGACCTGTAAAGCCATCAACACCAGGAGCACTGTCAGCATTCAAAGATTTAATGGCCTCCCAAATCTCACCTTCCTCAGGCACTGCAGTTAACATCTGATTGTCCTCCGCTGAAACCCCCTGCCTCAATATCCTGAAAAAGCCTCTCGTCAATCATATGAGGACCAGAACTAAAAATCTCCTCAAAGTGCGCCGCACCCAACTGACCCAAGATGCTCTCATTATCACACCAGGATCCGTCTGCCAACTGCAACTTCAAAGAATTCTGACGTCTTCTCTCCTGATAGAGGCATGAAAAAATGCAGAATTACGATCTCCATCCTGAACCCATAACTGCCTTGACTGTTGCTGCTTCATATCAATTTCCCACCTACGAACCTGTGCCAACTCATCAGTCTTCTGCTTTAATTCAGCAGCAACCGAATCATCCCCATTAGATTGTAGAGAAAAATCCAATCTAGTGATATCATCCTGCAACTGGTCTATCTTTCGAAAGATATTCCCAAAAACTTCCCAATTCCACTTTCTCAGTTCCTTGCGCAGAACATGCAATTTCCTGTGCAACCCGAGCAACGGAGTACCCCAGAAATCACGACCCCACACCTCACGCAAAAAACCTTGAAAACCCGGATGATCAAGCCACATTTTATGAAATTTAAAAGGGCATTTGGGCTTTGATATCGCAGCGAATTTAATCTGTAATGGAGAATGATCCGACACATCTCTCGGCAAATGAGTGACAGTAATACTGCCATGCTGCGCAGTAAAAGTCCCATTCACCAAAACACGATCAATACGCTGCCAAATACGACTAGCAATTGGGAACCCATTACACCAAGTATACTTACTTCCTTCATACCCCGCATCAGAAATGCCAGCATTAACCATAAAACCGCAAAAATCATCAATACTAGGGAAATCCCACCCATTACCTCCCAGTTTCTCTGACGGATCAGCAATGATGTTAAAATCACCACCCACTAACCACGGCTCATCAAACTGACCAGATAATTGCACAAGATCATCCCACAACGACTGTCTCGGAATACGATCGCAACTGGCATAAACAAATGAGAAAATACCATATGCATCCCCAAACACCGTTACTCGAACTGAAATATGCTGATTAGTCATAGAAACCACATTCAAATCTATACCAGTTCTCCATAAAACCCAAATATGCCTATTAACAGGATTACCATGCAAGAACTTATCAAAGCCTAGTTGTTTAGCAATATTTGGAAGCCTAACACCGTAAAGTTTAGGTTCCAAAATCGCCAAACACCAAGGCTTATGATGCTGAATCATAAGCTTTAAAGCATCCATGGTACTATCATTACCAACACCTCTAGCATTCCAGATAATGATCGACATAATAAATCTATTTAGAAATAGAGTTTACCCCAACAGTCTTGCTTCGGGTTTGCGGAGGCGAACCCACCTGCGACGACTTACTGCCCTTCCTTCTCCTACGCCTTGATTTCTGTCCACTGGAAACCTCATTAAATGATGAATCCTTAGACTCTTCAGTGCTTTCTGTGACACTAACCTCAACATCAGTTGCACCCCCTGAAGACTCTGAGTCCCTATCTTCCTCTGCTCCGGTAGTAATACCTCTGTCATCACCCAAACCAGTCCCATCTGCCCTATCATTCTCCTTGTCCACAAACTGCTGCTCCTGAATAGTTTCAGTAGATGGAGGTGCCTGTGTCTCAGAGACGTGATCAACAGAAACGTTAACCGAAGAACCTTCCGTGCTGGTGCTCAGAACTGCTTCCGTGTTAACCATACACAAAGGTAATTTCTCAATTGGCTCCTTTACTGCAGCCCCATCCTCCTCTGTATCCTTGATCACAATATCCTCATCAACCTCCTCATCCTCCAAACCATCTAAAACCGCAAAGGAGTTTTCATTAACTTTTGGCTGCTGCTGCTGCTGCGATTTCGGCTGCTGCTGCTGCGGCTGGGGCTGCTGCTGCTGCAGTGTCGGCTGCTGCTGCTGCAAATTCGGTTGATGCTGCTGCTGCTGAACCCTTTCAAGCACTGCTCTTTCTGCTTTATCCTGGTCTGGAGAAATATCCTCAACCAATATCACAGAACTTGTTTTACCACCTGACTTGGGAGCTGTAATCTCCCCCTCTTCCTTACCAGTACCCTTGTCATCCACCTTGTTCATCCATACATCATGGTTACCCAAAATGCGAGTTGACCCATACTCCAAGCGAGAATGAACATTCCCTTTAGCCTGATTTTGCCCGCTAGAACCTACAGTATTTTTGCCCTTTTCTGCAGCTGGAACCATATGTGTACCTCGCTTTCCCACTACCTGCCACTCAGAATTAGGCTTCTTCTGATTAGCCATTTGATTCTGTCTCTGTTCCGGCTCTCTAGATGGCTGCTGTGGAAGTGGCGGCTTCTGCTGAGGTTGCTGCTGCTGCTGTTGGTTCTGAGTCTGTTGTTGCTGCCTTCCTATATTTCGACCCTGTCTCTTTGCATTTCTCCGGCAAGAATACTCATCATGACCCAACATACCACAGTTGGTACAGTAAAGCACATTACCCTCATATTCAATATCCTGCCAAAAACCATTTTCCCGAGTCGTCCCCAAATAAATACGTTCCGGTCTATGTTTAGAGACATCCATTTCCACACAAAAACGGGCAAACCCATGGTGTGTAAAACCAACAGACTTATCATCAGCACGTATAAAGTACCCAAAGAATTACCAATGTTCTCCATAAAAGCATACCAATGTAACGGTAAATTAGGCAAACGAACCCACACTGATATACAAGGATTATCATAGGCATAATCAAAATCAGGTGTCCAACGGAAGCATCTAAACATTGAATTCATAATAACGTTGGTTTCCCTGGCTAAAGCCAAAGTTAAATCTTCCTGAGTAGAAAGATACACAAGTACATGTCGTGGGTCAAGCAAACCCACATTAAAAACACCCTTTAAACCCAGTGCTGAGAGATATGATCATGAATTACCTTCAACTGAGGACGACCAGTAGTAAATTTTAATACCACAGTAAATTTCAAACGGTCCACCGCCGCTTGTACTTCCCTATCAGTCAAAATCACAGCTGGTTCACCATCAATAACCGCACGTGACGAGCAGGTGCTTTAATACCTTCAAAGGGATTGACGAAAGTCCCATCAACACCCTTGTCTCCTTTCAGAGCCGCAGAATACGAAACCTTAGCTTGACCACCTTGATTAGTACCATTATGAATCCCAGCAGCATAGGTCCGACCGGATGTATGAACAGGTCCGACCGGACCTTCTGATGCAGGCGCTCGCCGAGTCCCTGGACCTGCGCGGCCGAGCCGACGTGATTCAGAGAATTGCCAGCTGCCGCCATGGACGAAGTAACGGGATTTCCTCCATGCAAACCTTGAGAAATAGCCTCCTTAGCACCAGTAACAATCGCACCACTTAACATGGAAGTATTTGGAACTCCCCCAACAACAACCGATCCCCCACCATGCAGATTAGGGTTTGGGATACAAAACCCTAGTTTCACCATTATCAACTCCACCACCATCCATACTTATGCCAATCCCCTCCCTTGCCATTGCCGAAGGTGGCCGCCGGCCAAAAGAGAGAAATCAAAAAAAATCTGGCCAAAAAGGCCAACAACCGAATCAAAAACAAAAAAATTCACCTCCAGAATTCGGACTGTAAAAACGCGATTACCGATGATTGAACCGTTGGATCGTCTTCAAATTTTTGTAGCACTTGAGAATAACTAATACTCACCTTTTCACCGTTGGGATCGTCAAAATAAATCCCGAAGCCGGAGATATGGCCGGCGGCCGAATCAAATTCTAAATTCCAGGACAGTCCAGAAAAATGACGATTCCTGATGATTGAACCGTTGGATCGTCTTCAAATTTCTGGAGGGATTTCGTAACACCTAATAGATACTTTCCACCGTTGGGATCTTCCAAAAGATGTCCGGTGCCGGAGATATGGCAGACGGCCGAACTGGAAAAAAACCCTAAAAAAATCGCCCCCCTAAACTCTCCTCTAAAAATTCCCCAAAAAAAAATTGGCGTTATCCTAATCGATACTTTCCACCGTTGGGATCTTCCAAAAGATGTCCGGTGCCGGAGATATGGCAGACGGCCGAACTGGAAAAAAAAACCCTAAAAATCTTAAAAAAATTTGGCTTTATAGTGCCTTTAGTATAAACCGTTATATACTATAGAACCTGCTCCCAGCGGGAGTAGAACCTGAGACCTCTCCCCCAGGGAAAGACCATGATACCACTAGACCAAGAGGTCATTGGTATCAAATTTGGATACTTTTAAAAACATTTTTTTTTTAAAGTTTGGGTTGGGGGTGCAACACGTTTTTTCTTTTTTAAATATGGCTTTATAGTGCCTTTAGATATAAACCGTTATATACTATAGAACCTGCTCCCAGCGGGAGTAGAACCTGAGACCTCCCCCCCAGGGGAAGGCCATGATACCACTAGACCAAGAGGTCATGGTAACTTTCGATCTCTTAGGTCAATCTTTGGTTCCATAGGTGAACCCAATTACCTTTGGTCCTAACCTACTTAGGTCAAACCGTCATTATTTAACCCACTGTCGTCCAGACCAACCTAGGTCAACCCGTTTAGGTCCACACACCATCCTTGACCCATTTAGGTCAACTTGTCCGTCTTAGGTTAAAACTACCCCTTCACCTTTGACCCGTCAAGGTCACCCCGTGACCCGCTTAGGTCGACTTACCTATCTTGGATCCATCTAGGTCAATCTCCAACCTTCCTTAGTCCACCAACCGAATAGGTCAAACCTTAGACCCGCTTAGGTCAAACCATGTGTATCTCACTTAGATCATCCCATAGGCAAACCGCTACAATCCGCTATCTTGATCCAACCCTTCTCATTTAGGTCGACCTATCCTTTACCCATCTAGGTCAACCTACCATTATCGTCGCACCTAGCTTGAACCATTTCTTGTCTCAACATTAGGTCAAACCTTAGGTCAAATTTAGGTCAAACCTTACCCGATTCCTATAGGTCTTCCTCACCCATGCTTGACTACAGACCGAGTCATCTCCCTCTTTTTGACCCCTATGGTCACCTCTCACCTCTTTTTAAAAGTCTAACTTGATTCGAACTACGGCGACCTGAGCCTCTTATTGTGTGGGACCTCTCCCTATGATAAGGGGAACGTAGGCAACTTCGGCCCGGTCAAACTTTCAATTTTTTACCAAAATGCATTTCAAAATGTGGAGACCGACTCTTTTCCAAAAAATGATTTTATAACGATGCCTTATCATTAAATACGAATCTAATTCTTTCATGACTAGAGTTCTGCATCATGTCGGCTGCAAAGAACATCGAAGTTGCAACTGAAGCTGCTACCCAAGATCCCGAGACAATCCTCTACACCGGTACTGCTCTCAGTAAGCAAGCATCCCACTTCGAAGCCATCCTCGATGACAAGCAATCCACTTTAAGGCCATTCTCAACGAGCAAGCAACACACTTTCAGAAGGAGATGCATAAGACCCTAAGAGATATCGAGAGGCGCCATTTGTCTGACATTCGTGGCATTTATGATTACCTCAGTCGAGTTCTCCCTCTTGCTCAATGTCAACACCCGTGCGCTCCTCAAATGTACGGGCCGCCACAGACTGTCCCCGTCGGGATGCCTCCTATGACTACTCATCAACAAGGGCGCCGGTACCTAAATCACCCTCAAAGACAGTTCGTGAAAGGAAGGACGAGCGCGAATTCGACGACTTGGGTATGCCGTTAGCCAAACTCTTCAAAAGTCTAGTTCAAGCCGGCAAGTTGTCTCCTTTGTTCAACTATGAACCAAGTAGGGTGAAGCAAGGCTTGGATCCCTCCAAACACTGCCAATACCACCAGTACATTGGGCATGACACCGAAGATTGCCTCCAATTGAGGAGAAAGATTCAAAGCCTCATTGACAGCGGAGCCATCACCCGCCAACGGAATACATGGGCATGGGCAAAAGAGGAAATTGGGGCTACCTCCTTTAAATAAAAGAAAAGAAAAGGGTCATTCAGTCTTCGTAGGTTCTAGAGTGTCCTTAGTCAAAAGTCCACCTTGGACGATTTTTGTTTCTTTAAGTAAAAGTCTACCCCGGACTAGTCAGTTTAAATCTTTTAGTTCCAATAAAAGGGTCTTTATTTCTTTTCTTTTCTCTCTAGACTTGAGACATAAGCTTGCATATATCAATTTCATGAAAATTGTCTTATTCACCATTTTCGCTTGATTGCTATATCTTTATATGATGAATTAATCTTAATCTTACTCATTAATGACGACTCATTAAAAGGTAAATGAACCCACAAACCATTCACATAACTAAGTAAACGATTAATCTCAAAATAACAAATGCTTCGATCAATTTGGATGAACGAATCACTTTCTCTTCTCTCTACATTCTACCCCCATACACTCTCTCTATACACTCACCCCTTGTACACACTTCATGTACACTCTCTATATACACCTTCTCCCATACACTATCCTCATACGCCTCTCATCCCACCATTAGACCCCTTTTTATAAGGTCGTGACAAAGAAATGGACTGCGGTTGCTCATCATCAAATAGACATCCATGCGGCCACAATTTAAAGGGTTGTTTGTTCCCTTCATGAGTACTACATGCCGTTACACTGGGGCTGTCCGTATTCCATTGCAAATGTAAGACAAGTGCACGAAGTCATTCATGCCATTAATTGGTGCACGTGATAATCCAATGGAGCTCTACCGGTGAAAATCAAGGGGGTACGATGCCCGCCGCCAGCAAAAGGCCGCTTGAACTATAAGGAAGCTACCTCGCAATCGAGAGAGGCGAAAGCAAACTAGGGGCTTGTCTCGCCCAATGTTTCATGTACAAATATAAAATATATATATAAATATATATAATATATATATATATATATATATATATGGCTCGCTAGGTTGAAACCCAAAAGGGCGACCTAGGCAAAAGTTAGAGCATTGCACAAAAAGAAGCCCGCTAGGTTGAAAACCCGAAAGGGCGGCCTAGGCAAAAAAGGGTGTGCATAAAGAGATAAAAATAAAAAAGAAAAGAAAAATAGAAGGGGCTATCACCATGGAAAAGTAAAAGTCCCATTTTCTTTTCACCTCAAATGTTCTATTTTCCTTTCTTTCCTTACAAAGTAGATAAACGGCAGCAACCCATGACAACTACGATGGAGCAATCCACTGCAACAACTACAAAGGAGTAATCCACCGCAATGAGCTACAAAGAACAACTCACCTCAAACGAACCTCACACCCCTAAACTCAAAACCCAACTTCATCGTCAACCGGGCAACCACTCAAAGCCAAACATAACCTACCTCGGGCCAACTTTCTTCTTTTCTTTCCTCCCACACATACCCACTGAAACCCGACACCATCATCAAGCGGGTCATCCCCGAACTACGCGGACCTGAGCTCCTCACATTGAGGAGAACGTAGGCAACCTTAGGGTCCGGTCCAAAATATACACAACCCACCTCGTAGCCAATGTTCTTTCTCTTCTCTCTTGCCCCATATTTCTACTCCTGACTTCTTCACTCACAATTGATCAAAACATTTATTATTTCGAGACTACTTGTATAAAAACATAATCATAAGATGCATAACTAATTAACGAGGTCCATTCTCGAGCAATCAAATGAGAATCTTGAATAAAACAATTTTCAAATGTCTCGACAAGTCTTCCGTTCTACAATCTAGGAAAGAGCTAAACACTTACTTTCTGTCAAGCAGGGGCTTCCTCCCTTTTGTACATATATACACTCAGTTGCCCAAAGAGTCAAAGTGTGAGTACTATTTCTCTCTCTCTTACTCTCCCCAAAATGCCCCCGCATGTTTTCAAACAATTCTTTTTTCCTTTTTTGAGTCGACTGAATGATTTCAAAAAAAAAAAAAAAAAAATATGACGCAAAAGAGATGCCCACTAGATTGAAAACTCGCAAGGGCGGTCCTAGGCAGAAAAAAGGGTGCGTCTCAAAGGAGGTAGGATACCCCACTCTACGCCCTTATCGAACTGGGGCTTCCCCAACAGAATTGGTCGACTATAGGGTTTTCTCAGAGAATATTGAGGCTTCGATAAGCACATACTTAGAAGAAGGGCATCCTCATCATCAAGCTCGACGTAGAATTTCTCAAAGGAGGAAGGGTACCCGCTCACCAAATTAGAGAATCCCCGATGGAATGGGTCGACTATTTGGTTTCCCAGAGAATACCGAGGCGTCAACAAGGATACACTTAGAAGAAGGGAACCCCTCATCGTCAAACTCGGCACGCGACGACCTATTTGGATTGATTAGAATCATAATTAATTATAAGGCATCTGTATAAGATCATAACACTTTCATAAAGTTTTCTCCTCCCGACACTTTGTTTATAAACCCGCACTCTCGGTCTCCACAAAATTGTAAAAACATCTTCGGTCCATCCGGGACCCATCTATGTGATTCCCAGAGTTGACTTGGTCCTTACCCTATCTCCTACACTTTAGGGAACCTTTAGGACAAACCCTCAACTCTCTAGGTCCCAAGCCTACCAGGTCAGTCTTGCCTAGGTTACACCATAAACTCCTTAGGTCCCGAACCTATCGGTGAGTCTTACCTAGATTACATCATAACCCCTTAGCTCGACCTACCGCAAGTTTGTAGCATGACCCCTTAGGCTTAAACCGGTTCTACCCAGACCTTCAGACCTTAAACCGGTTAGCCAAAGCCAAGTCCTTAGGAGAACCATTAGGTCCCGAAACTACCGGTCCCAAGCCTACCTGATCTCCTAGATCTCAAACCTACCAACACATACTCGTCCTTACCCTATCTAGGCCATAGCTCTCTTATCCTCCTAGGTCCAGCCTCTTAGATCTACCCAGTCTAAGCCTGTTGAACGATCCCTTAGATCCCAAGTCCATGCAAGGCCACCAAACACCTATCTTTTAAGTCTCTAGCATATCCGATCCACACAATAGGTCTCAATTCCTAAACCCTTAGATCACAAAACTGTCCACTCTTTAGGTCTATAACCTTAGACCTCCACCCTTTGGACTCTTTAATTCCCAAGCCTACTTGGTCCGATTAAAAGCGACGTATCTACGTCTCCCGACTCCCGTCATATCCAAGCCAAGGCCCTACCACTCTTAAACCTACCAAGTACCAACCTAGTGTCACTCCTTAGCTTCAAAAGACTTCCTAGTCTGACCTTCAGCCCCTTAGGTCTCTAACCTACTTAATCCGAGCCGAGTCCAAACCTCGCCACCTACAAGGTCCACCCTTGAACTCCATGGATCTCAAAAATCGCTCCCCCAACGAGCCTAAACCTCGAACCTGCTCAAGCACATAGGATCTCCTGCGTACCGCGCCATGCCATAGACCCGTCCGGTCAGAACTCGTGCGCTTAACACCTTTGGGGTCCCATCCCTAGCCTACCTTCACAATCGCCGAACGAGCTTGGTCATGCGCAATGACCTCTAAGACAAACTTAGGTCCTAAGCATACCCAATCCAACTTAGGAACCTATTGTACTCGAGCAAAGTCTTGGACACTCAATCCCTTTACCTAAAGCGCCAACATGGTCACATGTCCAGACCCATTTCTCGCACATGGCTCACACCTAGCACACCTTAGAGCCCAAACCCGACATGCGTATTAGGTACTAGGATCATCCAATCCCAATCCATTGCTCCTTGGCCGACCTCAAGCTGCTTGGTCCTAATCCATAACGCGTTTCTCTAGGACAAAAGACTTACCCGCTTGAAAGCCTTATGTCCCAACGCTACCCTGCCTAGCCTTCGATCTCCTAGATCTCACGCCTACCATTCCATTAGGCCCCGGTCTCCTTAACACATGTCTGAGTCTTACCCTAGCTAAACCCTAGAACTTTAGCCTAGGTCTAATCTATCGAGCCTATCCAGCGACAAGGTATCAAGCTTATTTGCCCCAAACCGCAACACTCTTAGACCTCAAACTTGCTCGGTCTAGACCAAGAAAAACCTTCAAATGCTTTCGGTTTCCAAACCCTAGCTTAGAGCCTAGGTATTTACACCCTTCCTAAACCCTAGCCTTGATCCTAGGTAGTCACGTATCCTCTCTAAACCCTAGCCTCAAGCCTAGGTAGTCATATCATTCTCTCTGAACCCTAGCCTCAAGCCTAGGTAATTACATCCTTTCAAACCCTAGCCTAAAGCCTAGGAGGTTACATCCTTCTTAAACCCTAGCCTTGATCCTAGGTAGCTACACCCTTCCTAAACCCTAGCCTTGATCCTAGGTAGTCACATATCCTCTCTAAACCCTAGCCTTAAGCCTAGGAAACCACAACATCCCTTTAACCCTAGCCCAAATTTAGGGAATTTCCAAAACCCCGTATGCAACATCATTTCCAAATTCCCGAAACCCTAGTCCAAAACCTAGGATATAATGCCCTGTCCAAAACTCAATCAACCCTAGCCTCAAGCCTAGGAAGCCGCATTCGCTCTAAACCCTAGCCTCGAGCCTAGGTAGTCGCATTCATTCCAAACCCTAGCCTCGAGCCTAGGTAGTCGCATTCGCTCCAAACCCTAGCCTCAAAGCTTAGGTAGTCGCACTCTTTCTAAACCCTAGCCTCGAGCCTAGGTAGTCGCATTCGCTCTAAACCCTAGCCTCGAGCCTAGGTAGTCGCATTCGCTCTAAACCCTAGCCTCAAGCCTAGGTAGTCGCACTCTTTCTAAAACCCTAGCCTCAAGCCTAGGTAGAAATTATCCTCTTTAAACTCTATCGTCAAGCCTAGGATTCAACATTCCCTTCAAACCCCAGTCCTAGACCTAGGAAACTCCTTCACCTTAGTCTCAAAACGTAGGAAGTTTACAGTCCTTAGCCTTAAAACCTAGCCTAAAGCCTAGGTTACCATGAACATTTCCAAGCCATAGTCACCAATCCCGGAAAATGGTGAACCCTAACATCAATCTTAGTGGACCTTCCACAAAAGCAATCCCTCTTCCCAACGGTCCATGGTCTCAAGCCTAGGAAGTCACAACCCTTTCAACTCCCAGCCTTAGGTCTAAAGCCAACGCCTTTGCAACCTCTGAACCTATCACAACTCCAAGCCCTAGCCTCGAAGCCTAGGATATTTCTAAACCCTAGTCCCAAACCTAGAAGAGTCATGGTCCTTAAACACCAGTTTCAAACCCTTGTTCGAAAACTAAACATCTAGGAAGTTCCCAACCTCAACCTCTCCAAACTCTAGCCCCAAACCTAGGAATCTTCATTCTCTCCAAACCCTAGTCTCAAGCCTAGGAAGCACCATCCTCTTTAACCCTAGCCCAAGTTCTAGGGAATCCCAAAGCCCTGTGTGCAACATCCTTCCAAATTCCCGAAACCCTAGTCTCGAAACCTAGGAAATTTATAATCTCAATCCCCCGCTAGTCTTATGCCTAGGATACAATAGCCTTTCCATATTCTCTCCGAACCCTAGCCTCGAGCCTAGGTAGTCGCATTCTCTCCAAACCCTAGCCCGTAAGCCTAGGAAACCCACATTGTATCAAGACACAATCTCAAGTCTAAACAACCATAACATCTTTTGCATCCTTATCGCAAGGCTAAGAGGCTACCCATCCCCTTTCCTTAAAAGCCTTAGTCCTACCCTAAGCAACCAAGCAAAATGTCCCTTACCTAATACCTTCATCTTAATGGTTCGTAGCCTCATATTATGTATTCCTCCTAATTTAGGGTAAGCGGATCCCAAACATTACGCTTTCCGTGGTCGTCCTTTGCTCACCAAAGAGTCCTTTACCTTGGCGACTTCCCGAGAGTCCATCACCTTTGAGACTCCCCAAGAGTCCATCACTTCTGCGATTCCCTGAGAGTCTATCACCTTCATGAATCCTTGAGAGTTCATCCCGTTTGCGACTTAATAACGATCCATCACCGTTGCCTCCGCATGTAAATCCCATTTTTACCCCTAACCTGTTTCATCCATTGTAGGTGCCCTTAAACGCTATTTTGACTGATATTCGTTACCTTTGGGTACGGAAAACCCCTTAAAATTCCATTTTTCACCAAATATATTTGCTTAGGATTCGTATGGTTGTAGAGACTTCGGCGCCTCTATGACATACGACATCCTAGATCGATCGCGACTGGCAGAAGCCTCGGCGTTTCTGTTGGCGAGAGATCCATCATTATATTTTAGCATTTCCTAATATTTGCTTAGGATTCGTATGGTTGAAGAGACTTCGGCGCCTCTATGACACACGCATCCTAGATCGATCGCGACTGGCAGAAGCCTCGGCGTTTCTGTTGGCGAGAGATCCAGCATCTATTATTTTAGCACTTCCTAATATTTGCTTAGGATTCGTATGGTTGTAGAGACTTTGGCGCCTCTATGACCACGCATCCTAGATCGATCGTGACTGGCAGAAGCCTCGGCGTTTCTGTTGGCGAGAGATCCAACATCTATTATTTTAGCATTTCCTAATATTGCTTAGGATTCGTATGGTTGTAGAGACTTTCGGCGCCTCTATGACATACGCATTCTAGATCGAGCGTGATTGGCAGAAGCCTCGGCGTTCTGTTTGCGAGAGATCCAACATCTATTATTTTAGCACTTCCTAATATTTGCTTAGGATTCGTATGGTTGTAGAGACTTCGGCGCCTCTATGACATATGCATCCTAGATCGATCGTGATTGGCAGAAGCCTCGGCGTTTCTGTTTGCGAAAGATTCAGCATCCATTATTTTAGCGCGGTCGGCAGAAACCCGGGCGTTTCTGTTTGCGTTACCTCAGCGTTTATTACTCCACCTCGGGATTATTTAGACAACGTAGTCTTTATTGTCACATTATCCCTCTTGCTTCAAATGACCTCATTTCCTGATGAATGTTCATTCTTCATACAGGATAGTGCCCGTAGGTTTATTATCCCTAGCAGAATGTCGATGGCTCGTTTTTACCTAATCGCTTCGAACTACGACCGGCTTGATTCCTTCGAGGATACGTAGGAAACCTGAAAAGGTTCAGCCATCCGATCGACGTGGTCATCCCCAGCAGGTGCATTTTCCCCAGCAGAAAGCGTTGCTCCCCATCAGAGGACAATCATCCTCAATTCCCCATCAGATTTGAAATACGTTTGGCTTGATTCTCCCGCGGATACGTAGGTCGCCTGTCAAGGTTCAGCCGTTCCCTTCCTTTCATCTGTTTTGAAACTCATGTTCCAGAACGGATCCTTCTTTTATCGTCGACCCTCCATTGCCTTGCAAGAAGCATCGCCGAGGGGCTACTGTTAGTACCCGATCTGAAAATGAGTTTATTAGGGCTTTCCCAAATATACAAGGACTTTATAGGAATTAGAAACCTTGCAAAGACTTGTTCCGGATTCCCAAAAATAGCTCATGTTCTAGAAAACATTAAAATATGGACATTTAGGGTTGCCTTGTATGAACAGTAAAACCCTAGCTTGAATTTCACGTCAGCGCGCAACGATGGCATGCGGCCACTTTCGCCGCCGCCCTCCATCTTGGCCACGCGGCCACATCCGCCCCGGATGATCTGGACCGTCAGATCTCTCCATCAGTTTCCTATTTAAAGACCCCCTTGCCTCATAATTAAGGGATCCGAATTTGAGAGCTCTTAAGTGACGATTTTGCTCCCAAATCAAGTCATTCAAGCCTCCAAAAACACCTCTCAAAATCCCAAGAAGATCCAAGGTTATTTCTTGCCAACAAAGGTAAGTTTTCTAACTTTTCTTCATGTTCTTGCATTATTTCTAATGTAGATCTTTAATATTCATATTCTTAATATGTTTATTCATGTGTTCTTCATAATATTCATATTCTTAATATGTTTATTCATGTGTTCTTCATAATATTCATGTTCCTAACATCTTTTCATATTTTCTTCATGACATTCATATGTTCATAATATGTTCTTCATATGTTCATCATGTTCTTAGATTAAAACCTTATTTATGCTATATTTAGGGTTGCGATCTTCATGTTAACATGTTATTTCATAGCCGATGATGATCTAGGGTTCATCAACCCAAGGATGATCTAGGAACTACTTCTAAACCCTAAACTTTAGGTAATTCCCCCTCATTATGCATGATCCCGATTCTTCTGCCTATTCTAAATTCTCCGCGAACTACGCTGACCTGAGCTTCTCACATTGAGAGGAACGTAGGCAATATTCGGATCCAGTCTAAATCACAACACACTACATACACCGCATCATGATAGAAAGACCGATCAATTCGGGCAATAGGAGTGATAACGTCCAATATTCTTCTCTTGTTGTAATTTGACCCCCGAACCCATTAAACATGCTTTTTTCTCAATGTTTGGCTATAATTAAAACGGCGTGGCGACTCTCATAATTTTAATGTTGCTATGAATATCCCAAATTCAAACACACGTATTTCACACTAGGACCTTATAGGAATAAACAAAAAACCTTAGGACCAGTCTGGAATAAAAGAAGAAAGTTCCAGATTCTCGCCAAGACTGTCCGTACGGATGGTTTGCCACGGGGAAGGACCATCCTTACGGATGGTTTAGGTCCTCCAGGTCCTTATAAATTGAGACCCTTGCTGATCATTTCAAGGGGGGAGAAAAAAGTTTTTGAGTGAGAATACTCTGCAGAAATACAGTCACGAATACTTGAGTGAGGAAGAGAGGAAGATTGGCCTAACCGAAATAGGTAAATCCACCTTCTCCCCCATCCCTTCTTGATCCTCCATCTCTCTTGTATTCCTCTTGTTTATCATAATATTCATTTACGTTACAAGTCTTTATCATATTATTCATTTACATTACAAGTCTTTATATTTCAAGTCTTTATATTTATAACTTGGATCCAAGCCATGAAGTGATTCCATGATGCCTTTACACTTTAGGTGTGATCAAAGGTTAAAATCAAATGATGATCATGGCTTGTTACTTTAAAGCCTTTATCTTTGATCCATTTTAATGGTGAAAATTTGTATCTTTATGTTGTTCTTGTTGTTCTTGGCCATGATAATCATATTGGGTGATAAATCTTTGATCTTTATCCATCCAAACCTTGATTTAGCCTTAATACATCACACTTGGATGATAAAGCTTCAATCTTTAATCATCCAAGTGTTGATCATGTTGTCCCTGTTGGTGTGTATGCCCTAAGCACGTTGTTTGAATGATTAATGTTATCATTTGCTATAAGCTTTAATAAAGATATTGAATGTTTGATTATTATATCTTTTGCATGTTTATTATAATAATCCTCGTCCCTGATAATTATGATTAATTATTAGTATAAGTTTAATAGATAATCATATGATGATTATGTGTATGGGATACAATTAGACTTATGGGTATTTGTTGGAGAACAAATACTGGACTGACCCTAAGAGATTTATGTCATGGTCACAATGTCATAATTAATTCTCATATAGTTATATCACTGAATCTCTAGACCTGAGATTATTACAGTCTTCCACTTGATGAACATTACGTTTGACTTATTCAACGTTACCCTTAACCGGGTAGCTATAAGAATGTGATTGGTATAATCGGAATCATGTAGGGAAAGTTAATAAGTCAAGATGGGATTTGTTCCTCGTAAAGAGAGATGTCAAGCTTTGACCACTCGATGAATGGTATTGATGAAATGCATGGCCATGATCAAATGAATTGATTAGATCAATGTCATTGTATTATCAATACATTCGGGATCGAGAAAGTATTGAACAATGTAAGTTGACCATTGACCATGCTTACGTTCAATTGACATCGTGAAACAAATAGATTGTGTTATGTTTTATTTAGGAAACTTTGGATTTCAAAGTTATACTATTTGGGTAGTCATAATGGCTTGCTAGAGTCCGCTTATGACTTACGAGGTTTGAATGGTTCGAACTCGTTGCCAACTTAGTATGATCCTATTGGGTCACACACGCAGAACGGATAATTACAAGGAGCGAAAAACGAGGAAACTGATAGGGGCAGCCGTACGGCTGGAATGGGATCGCACGGCGAGGATTCTTCCGTACGGCTCCTTCCCCGTAAACCAGTTTATTTTAAGTCTTTTCTTGTTGGATAAGAAGACCTAAGTCCTAAAGGGTTTTGGAAACCCCTTGTATATAATGTGAACTGACGGGAATTGTTCTCATACATTGATTTGATCAATTCCAAACTCTTTCTTGGAGAAATAAAATACACATTATATTCTTGGGTTATTGTATTTGATTATTCTCAATCATCAAATCACAATAATCATTAGGAGCTTTGAAGAATCGTTCTTCAACATCGTTTTTTCAAACCAAAGACCTAGCAGTCAAGTTCAAGAAGGCATTCTTGAAATCCGTTCTTTGTGTGGATAACCGATAGAGGGTGCATCTTAGCATCTTGATTCAAAGTTTTCACATCTCGATTTAACGGTTAGTTTTCTTTCATCTTCTTATTATGAATTATTGTTCATAACGGATCTAGGCTATTGGGTTTCTTCATGTCTTTCTTCCGCTGCGCATGATGGCACGAAACCCAACAGTCCCAAAGGTTTAATCTTGCATAAATGGCTCATTTGGGTGAGAAAGCCATGATCTTTACTCATCCAAATGTTTGCCTTGGCACAAAGCCATGTTCGTCACCTTTTCCTTTTTTCTCCAATGATTGCCTTGATCACGCCCAAAATTCTTGTTTTTGGTGTACAAATTGATGATCAAAGGCATAGGAATGATTGTATTTAATGTTTATGTATATAATCATAAACTAAAATGAGACATTTTGGTCCAACTTTAGCAGAATGATCCGTTTCTGCATGAAACTGGACTGTTTTGATAAAACTGTAAAATCCCCTGCATGACCCTAACCATCCGTATGGATGGTTTGGTCAGGGGGGCTTATTTATGTTTTATCCTGTTTCTGTTAAGTTTGTTGCAATCCAGTCCCTTTTGTTAACCGGTTTGTTAAGTTACAGTTTATTCTTTCCAAAACACACACACACACTTTGCACATTTTTGGTCAACAAAGTTAGGGAGACTCGATTTATTCGAGGCGAATTGGGTGAATTGATCCTCTTCCCAAGTCGTAAATTGACCTCCGAACTCATTATATCAAACCATTTTCATTTGTTTGGTTTAAAGTTAACAAAAGTGGCGACTCCGTGAAGTTTTAAGGTGTTTTGTGTTTGATTTCCGAGGGACAAAATAATAAAGCGATGTAGTCGCGATCCCACGGGTATCTTACAGTGGCGACTCTGCTGGGGGAAATAGGTGTTTTCAAACATCTTTTTAGAAGATTTGGGGACATCCTTGTGTGGGTCAGACTCTCGTCCCCGTTTGTTGACTTTATGTGCATTTTGTGTGTGTTTTATGCTTCTGTTTTGTATTCTGGAAGTGAGACTGTTCTGGAAATGCCATAAACTGGGGCTAGATGAATCATAAACTGGAAAATTGTAAAAACTAGTAACCCTCCTCAACCAGCCGTACGGATGGTTTGGCTGGGCCCATGGAATGTTTCAAAATTAACATTTTCTTGCAGGGCAGAAACATTCTGATGGTCCCCTGCATCATATGTCCAGGTTCTGAAAATTACAGCCTTTTGTATGCGCACATGAGCCTTGATTTTCCATGTAAAAACTTGTTTTTTCAAAGCCCTGGTTACGCATAATTTTTTCCATAAAATGTTAGTTTTCAAAACCTTGTTGTGCATAATTCTTTCATAAAAGGTTTTGACTTCTAAAGCCCTTGTTTGTGCGCCATATTTTTGTATAAAATTAGCTTTCAAGAACCTTGTTCTTCTTGTAAATGTTTTGGTTTTCAAAAACCTTTGATTGTGTACTATTTTCATGTACAAAGTTTGATTTTTTCAAAAAATTTACTTGTTCAACGTCTTGTACAAATTACTTGTTTATTGCTTGTCCATATCTTGTGCATTACTTGTTCATACTCTTGCTCATGATATTAAGACAAATTGAAAATTCCTATTTTTACTCAAAAGGGAACATAGAAAGACTTCACAATATGCGCAATTGACCTTGTGCACGCTTCAATAACCCTAAAACCCAGAATGGATCAAGATGCAACTTGATTGGCGCTCTTGTGCCCTTCTCGTGCGCACGGGTCCATTCCACCTTCCCAACCGAGCCCGAGTCAACCACACATGTCCGTGACACACAAATACCGTGACTATGGTTGGTTTTTGGTCTAGCCCACGTCATCTCGTCCTTAATATGTGTCCAAGGTTAATTATAGCCAAACTAACGCTTAAATCCAAGACCCCTTGTGAAAAAAGCTTAATCAAGGTCATCTTTGACCCAGTCTTTGACTTATGCGTTAATTTTGGCCATAACTAAACAAAGTCATGTGTTAAAGATAGGATGACACCATGTCATTAAGCCTTAATGCTTAGCCCATCCTAATTATCCTTAAGCCATGGGTCCAAGACCCCTCATTCAAATGAGGTCATACCAAAATTTCGTTAAGGCATTAAGTTAATCTTGACCTTAACCGAGGTGTGATTATAATAAGAATCGCTCATGCATTAATAGTTGATGATGCCCTAGACCTTAGGATCGTTTCCCTCTTGATTGGTGAAAACCGCTTGCCCCGTAAAACCTAGGATAGTTGCGAAAAAGAAGATAAATCTTTTCCAACCATTTCGGATTAATTAAAAAAAAAGTTTTAAGTAAACTTGAACGGATAATTAATTGCACATTGCATGATTGCTCCGTCTTTTCCCTTCCTCTCATATTGTTTGCTATATGATGTTAATTAAAGTTATTCTTTGCTCATTAGACAATAAGAAATGGCCAAACGAATATCAAGAGACCCGTTAAGCCTTAGGATTAGTTTCCTAAGCCTCCGTTAAGTTTTTTAGGATTAGTTTCCTAACCCTCCGTTAATATTTTTAAGATTAGTTTCCTAAGCCTCCGTTAAGTTTTTTAGGGTTAGTTTCCAAAGCTCCCGTTAGACTCTTAGGATTTATCCCCTAGGAATTCGTTAAGACCTTGGAAGATCTCCAAGGCACCCATTAGACTTTGGATGGTGTTAGTACACGACCTGAAAATGAGTTTATTAGGACTTTCCCAAAAGTACAAGGACTTTATAGGAATTAGAAACCTTGCAAAGACTTGTCCCGGATTCCCGAAATATCTCATTTTATGACAAAATCTATCAAAATATGTAATAAATGGTTTCCTTAAAACCATGCAGAAACCCTAGCTTAAGAATCAAGTCAGCCTGCAGAATTGGCCACGCGGCCAACCTTGCTGCGCGTTGATCTTGGCCACGCGGCAACTCTTGTAGCTGGCTTCAATCATGGCCAGGCGGCCACCTTTGTCACGGATGATCTGGACCGTCAGATCTTCCCCTCAGTTTACTATATAAACCAATCCCATGCTATTGGTTTAGGATCCGAATTTGAGAGCTCTTAAGGGACGATTTTGCTCCCAAATCAAGTCATTCAAGCCTCCAAAAACACTCTCAAGAATCCCAAGAAGATCCAAGGTTATTTCTTGCCAACAAAGGTAAGTTTTCTAACTTTTTCTTCATGTTCTTGTCATATTATTTGTTTAGATCCATAATATTCATTTCTTAATATGTTTATTCATGTGTTCTTCATAATATTCATGTTCCTAACATCTTTATTCATATTTTCTTCATGACATTCATATGTTCATAATATGTTCTTCGCATGTTCATCGTATTCATAGATTAAAACCTTATTTATGCTATATTTAGGGTTGTGATCTTCATGTTTACATGTTATTTCATAGCCGATGATGATCTAGGGTTCATCAACCCGAGGATGATCTAGGAACTACTTCTAAACCCTAATCTTTAGGTAATTTCCCCCATCATTATGCATGATCCCGATTCTTCTACCTATTCTAAATTCTTCTCGAACTACGCTGACCTGAGCTTCTCACATTGAGAGGAACGTAGGCAATCTTCGGATCCGGTCTCAAACACTAACATACTACTAACACATTCATCATGATAGAAAGACCGATCATTCGGGCAATAGGAGTGATAACGTTCAATATTCTTCTCTTGTTGTAATTTGACCCCCGAACCCACTAAAAATGCTTTTTTCAATGTTTTGGTTTTAATTAAAACGGCGTGGCGACTCTCATATTTTAATGTTACTATGAATATTCTCAATTTCAAACACACGTATTCACAGTGGCGACTCTGCTGGGGACTGCTTTGAAACTTTTTCAAACTTAGTGGGTCTAACTTTCGTCACATCATGATGCTTGCCATGTTTACACATGCACACACTTGCCATGTTTACACATGCACACACTTGCCATGTTTAGACATGCACACACCTGCCATATTTACACATGCACACACCTGCCATGTTAAACATGCACACACTTTCCATGTTTATACATGCACACACCTGCTATGTTTACACATCCACACACCTGCCATGTTTACACATGCACACACCTGCCATGTTTACACATGCACACTTGCCATGTTTTCACGTGCCCCCTACAGTTAAGCCATGTTTACACATACACCCGCGCACTCCGCCATGTTAATACTCGTACCTTGTACCATGTACCTTTGTTATTTTCGCCTTAGTATTAGGGTCAAACAAAACTCTGCTATGCTCCCTTGTACATTATTTTCCTTCTCCTGCATTGCATTGCATTGCATATCATCATTCAAACATTCAAAACTTCTCTCTTTTCTCCTTAAAAAGAATTAGTTTCTTGCCACACACTACCACTAGTCCGTGTCAGCACTGCACAGGTCCCTACTACCCGGAGTATTCGATGTGCAGGAATTTGTGCGCTACTGCCTCACATTTTTCGAGTCACTCGTCTACTCCACTCACCGTGTACGTTCCGCGAGCGGTGGGAACCTTTAACATAACCCGTGTCAACCCACACATAGAGATTAGGACACTCCTCGGACCACCCATTTAGGATGTAAATAAATGCAAAACTTTTCGCAAAATAAAATGTGCATTGCATCTAGGCGACCTCTAAGGTCCATCGCTCATCCGTTGGGCCATCATTGCGATCCATTTGGGTCTACCCTTCACCTTCGACCGCCTAGGTCAACCTTCTCAACCTTTGACCGCCTAGGTTATCCTTCTCAACCTTTGACCCCCTAGGTCAACCCTTACCAACTTTCGACCTCCTAGGTCAACCTTATCCGCCTGTGACCCCTTAGGTCAACCTTTGACCTCCTAGGTCAACCTTTGACCGCCTAAGTCAACCTTCTCAACCTTTGACCCCCTAGGTCAACCTTTGACCGCCTAGGTCAACCCTCTGAACCTTTGACCCCCTAGGTCAACCTTATCAACCTTTGACCGCCTAGGTCAACTTTGTCTACCTTTGACCCCTTAGGTCAACCTTTGACCCCCTAGGTCAACCCTTACCAAGTTTTGACCTCCTAGGTCAACTTTATCCGCCTCCGACCCCTTAGGTCAACTCTTGACCTCCTAGGTCAACCTTATCACCCCAGATCTCTTAGGTCAACCCTTGACCTCTTAGGTCAACCTTTGTCCCCCTCGGTCAACATTATCACCCATTAACCTCTTAGGTCAACCTTTGACCTCCTAGGTCAACCTAATCACCTTTGACCTCTTAGGTCAAACTTGGACTCCTAGGTCAACTTTATCCGCCTCCGACCCCTTAGGTCAACCCTTGACCTCCTAGGTCAACCTTATCACCCCCGATCTATTAGGTCAACCTTTGACCCCCTCGGTCAACATTATCACCCATTGACCTCTTAGGTCAACCTTTGACCTCCTAGGTCAACCCAATCACCTTTGACCTCTTAGGTCAAACTTGGACTCCTAGGTCAACCTTATCCGCTATTAACCTCTTAGGTCAATCTTTGGTCCCATAGGTGAACCCAATTACCTTTTGACCTTAACCCGCTTAGGTCTAACCGTCATCCTGACCCACCTAGGTCATTATTTGACCCACCGTTGTCCATACCAACTTAGGTCAACCCGTCTCAACCCGTTTAGGTCCACGCACCATCCTCGACCCATCTAGGTCAACTCGTCCGTCTTAGGTTAAAACTACCCCTTTACCTTTGACCCATCTAGGTCAACCCGCGACCCGCTTGGGTCGACTTACCTATCTTGGATCCATCTAGGTCAATCTCCAACATTCCTTGGTCCACCAACCCGAATAGGTCAACCTTAGACTCGCTTAGGTCAAACCATGTCTATCCCGCTTAGATCATCCCATAGGCAACCCGTTACATCCCGCTATCTTGATCCATTCACCATATAGGTCAATCCAACCCTTCTCATTTAGGTCGACCTATCCTTTACCCATCTAGGTCAACCCACCATTATCGTCGCATCCTAGATTGAACCATTTCTTGTCTCAAACATTAGGTCAAACCTTAGGTCAAATTTAGGTCAAACCTTAAGTCAAACCTTACCCGATTCCTATAGGTCTTCCTCACCCATGCTTGACTACAGACCGAGTCATCTCCCTCTTTTTGACCCCTATAGTCATCTCTCGCCTCTTTTTAAAAGTCTAACTTGATTCGAACTACGGCGACCTGAGCCTCTTATTGTGTGGGACCTCTCCCTCATGATAAGGGGAACGTAGGCAACTTCGGCCCGATCAAACTTTCAATTTTTTACCAAAATGCATTTCAAAAATGTGGAGACCGACTCTTTTCCAAATGTGATTTTATAACGATGCCTTGTCATTAATTATGAGCCTAACCTCATTAAAAATGATTAATGTGCCAATATTGTCGCTGCCATAGGTCGCCTGCATGTCGTCAAAGTACTTCGAGATGGCCCTCGCCTGCGTGGCCGAACGACTCAACGCCCAAGAGAAGAGGCACATAGAAGATTTGAAGATGATCATTGACATGAGAAATAGACGTCATGCCAAAGAATTGCACTTGGCGTTAGAAGCCCAAGAGAAGCGCCATAGGACGGAGTTGGCCAAAGCACTTGAGGAACAAGAGACTCTTCATTCAAAGGAGAGACAAAGCATCTCCGAGAAGCTCAAAGGACTAGCCACGATAATCCAAGGTGGAATTTGGGATCAACGACAAGAGATCTCCGATCATGCTAGCAGAAATCTCTCATCAATTCACTTTAGATCACCTCAACGCACCAAAGACGATATAGCCGTAATTGAGGAGGACTCCCACAGTGTCAACAAAGGAAGCAATGCAAAGAGGCCACGTTCTGACAACTCAAGCCAATGCCGCCACGCGCCTAAGGAATGTGGTTGGATATCAGAATGAGAAAATTGGGGCTACCTCCTTTAAAAAAAAAAAAAAAAAAAAAAAAAAAGATCATTCAGTCTTCGTAGGTTCTAGAGTGTCCTTAGTCAAAAGTCCACCTTGGACGATTTTTGTTTCTTTAGTAAAAGTCCACCCCGGACTAGTCAGTTTAAATCATTTAGTTCCAATAAAAGAGTCTTTATTTCTTTTCTCTCTAGACTTAAGACATAATCTTGCATAAATCAATTCCATGAAAATTGTCTTATTCACCATTTTAACTTGATTGCTATATCTTTATATGATGAATTAATCTTAATCTTAATCATTAATGACGACTCATTAAAAGGTAAATGGACCCACAAACCATTCTCACAACTAAGTAAACAATTAGTCTCAAGATAACAAATGCTTTGACCAATTAGGATGAACGAATCACTTTCTCTTCTCTCTACATTCTAACCCATACACTCTCTCTATACACTCACCCCTTGTACACACTTCATGTACACTCTCTATATACACCTTCTCCCATACACTATCCTCATACGCCTCTCATCCCACCATTAGACCCCTTTTTATAAGGTCGTGACAAAGAAATGGATTGCGGTTGCTCATCATCAAATAGACATCCATGCTGCCACAATTTAAAGGGTTGGTTTGTTCCCTTCATGAGTACTACATGCCGTTACACTGGGGCTGTCCGTATTCCATCGCAAATGTAAGACAAGTGCACGAAGTCATTCATGCCATTAACTGGTGCACGTGATAATCCAATGGAGCTCTACCGGTGAAAATCAAGGGGCTAGGATGCCCGCCGCCAGCAAAAGGCCGCGCGAAAGCAAAATAGGGGTTTGTCTTGCCCAATGTTTCATGTACAAATATAAAAAAAAAAAAAAATATGGCTCGCTAGGTTGAAACCCAAAAGGGCGACCTAGGCAAAAGTTAGAGCATTGCACAAAAAGAAGCCCGCTAGGTTGAAAACCCGAAAGGGCGGCCTAGGCAAAAAAAGGGTGTGCACAAAGAGATAAAATAAAAAAAAATAATAAAGAAAAATAGAAGGGGCTATCACCATAGAAAAGTAAAAGTCCCATTTTATTTCCACTTCAAATGTTCTATTTTTCTTTCTTTCCCTACAAAGAAGATTAACGCGGTAGCAGCAGCCATGACAACTACAATGGAGCAATCCACCGTAATGAGCTGCAATGAAGCAATCCAAAGCAACAAGCTACAACGGAGTAACCTATCGCGACAAATGAACCTCATACTCAAACCCCAACTTCATCATCATCCGGGCCTCCCCCGAACTACGCGGACCTGAGCTTCTCACATTGAGGAGAACGTAGGCAACCTTAGGGTCCGGTCCAAAATATACACAACCCACCTCGTAGCCAATTTTCCTTCTCTTCTCTCTTCCCCCATATTTCTACTCCTGACTTCTTCACTCACAATTGATCAAAACATTTATTAATTTAAGGCTACTTGTTTACCAATTAACCATAACTCATTAACTAATCAACGAGGTCCATTCTCGAGCAATCAAATGAGAATCTTGAATAAAACAATTTTCAAATGTCTCGACAAGTCTTCCGTTCTACAATCTAGGAAAGAGCTAAACACTTACTTTCTGTCAAAGCAGGGGCTTCCTCCCATTTGTACATATATACCCTCAGTTGCTCAAAAGTCAAAATGTGAGTACTATCTCTCTCTCTCTCTCTTACTCTCCCCAAAATGCCCCCGCATGTTTTCAAACAATTCTTTTTTCCTTTTTTGAGTCGACTGAATGATTTCAAAAAAAAAAAAAAAAATTGACGCAAAAGAGATGCCCGCTAGATTGAAAACCCGCAAGGGCGGTCTAGGCAGAAAAAAGGGTGCGTCTTAAAAGAGGTAGGATACCCCGCTCTACGCAACTGGGGCTTCCCTAACAATAAAGGACCGACCATAAGGTTTCTCAAAGAATGCCGGGGCTTCATCAAGCACATACTTAGAAGAAGAGGACTCCTCATCATCAAGCTCGACGTAGGATTTCTCAAAGGAGGGAGGATACCCCGCTCTACGCAACTGGGGCTTCCCTAACAATAAAGGACCGACCATAAGGTTTCTCAAAGAATGCCGGGGCTTCATCAAGCACATACTTAGAAGAAGGGCATCCCTCATCATCAAGCTTGACGTAGAGTTTCTCAAAGGAGGGAGGGTACCCGCTCACCAAATTAGATAATCCCCAACGGAATGGGTTGACTATATGGTTTCCCAGAGAATACCGAGGCGTCAACAAGGATACACTTAGAAGAAGGGCACCCCTCATCGTCAAACTCGGCACGCGACGACCTATTTGGATTGATTAGAAACATAATTAATTATAAGGCATCTGTATAAGATCATAACACTTTCATAAAGTTTTCTCCTCCCCGACACTTTGTTTATAAACCCGCACGCTGGGTCTCCACAAAATTGTAAAAACATCCTCGATCCATCTGAGACCCATCTCCGTGATTCTTGAGTTGACTCGGTCCTTCACCCTATTTCCTATACAATAGGATACCCTTAGGTCCCAACCTACCTGGTTCAAAACCTTAGGTCCCAAGCCTACCCGGTGAGTCTTACCTACGTTACATCATAACCTCTTAGCTCGACCTTCCGCAAGTTCGTAGCATGACCCCTTCGGCCTCAAACCGGTTCTACCCAAAACTCCAGACCTTAAACCAGTTAACCAAAGCCAAATCCTTAGGGTGACCCATTAGGTCCCGAACCTACCGGTCCCGAGCCTACCCGATCTCCTAGATCTCAAACCTACCAACACATACTCATCCTTACCTTGTCTAAGCAATAGCTCTCTTATCCTCCTCGTTCCAACCTTTTAGGTCTACTCAGTCTAACCTGTTGAGCGATCCCTTAGATCCCAAGACCATTCGAGTCTACCAAACTTATCCTTGAAGTCCATGATATGTCTGGTCCATACCTTAGGCCTCAACCCCTAAACCTTTAGGTCACAAGACTTTCTACCCTCTAGGTCTCTCGCCTTACATCTCCACCCTTGGAACTCTTTAATTCCCAAGCCTACTTGGTCCAATTAAAAGCGACGCATCTACGTCTCCCGACTCCCGTCATATCCAATCCATGGCCCTACCACTCTTAAACCTACCAAGTACCAACCTAGTGTCACTCCTTAGCTTCAAAAGACTTCCTAGTCTGACCTTCAACCCCTTAGGTCTCTAACCTACTTAATCCGAGCCGAGTCCAAACCTCGCCACCTACGAGGTCCACCCTTGAACTCCATGGATCTCAAACCTTTCTTCCCCACGAGTCCAAACCTCAAACATGCTCGAACGCATAGGATCTTCCGTATACCGTGACATGCCATAAAGATATCAAAACCCGTCCGGTCAAAACTCGTGCGCTTAACACCTTTGGGTCCCATCCCTAGCCTACCTTCACAATCGCCGAACGAGTTTGGTCACGCGCAATGACCTCTAAGACAAACTTCGGTCCTAAGCATACCCAATCCAACTTAGGCACCTATTGTACTCGAGCAAAGTCTTGGACACTCAATCCCTTTACCTAAAGCGCCAACGTGGTCACATATCCAGACCATCTCCCGCACATGGTTCTCACCTAGCACACCTTTGGACCCAAACCCGCCATGTCCGCCTTACACCCTTAACTGGTCCCAATCCATTTCTCCTTGGGCGACCTCAAGCCTGCTTGATCCTAACCCATAACGCGGTTTCTCTAGGACAAAGGACTTACCCGCTTGAAAGCCTTATGTCCCAACGCTACCCTGCCTAGCCTTCGATCTCCTAGATCTCACGCCTACCATTCCATTAGGCCCCGGTCTCCTAAACACATGTCTGAGTCTTATCCTAGCTAAACCCTAGAACTTTAGCCTAGGTCTAATCTATCGAGCCTATCCAGCCACGAGGTATCAAGCTCATTTGCCCCAAACTGCCACACTCTTAGACCTCAAACTTGCTCGGTCTAAACCAAGACAAACCTTCAAATGCTTTCGGTCTCCAAACCCTAGCCTTAAACCTAGGTAAACACATTCTTTAAACCCTAGCCTCAAGCCTAGGTAGTCATATCATTCTCTCTGAACCCTAGCCTCAAGCCTAGGTAATTACATCCTTCCTAAACCCTAGCCTTGATCCTAGGTAGTCACGTATCCTCTCTAAACCCTAGCCTCAAGCCTAGGTAGTCATATCATTCTCTCTGAACCCTAGCCTCAAGCCTAGGTTATTACATCCTTTCAAACCCTAGCCTAAAGCCTATGAAGTTACATCCTTCTTAAACCCTAGCCTTGATCCTAGGTAGCTACACCCTTCCTAAACCCTAGCCTTGATCCTAGGTAGTCACATATCCTCTCTAAACCCTAGCCTTAAGCCTAGGAAACCACAACATCCCCTTTAACCCTAGCCCAAATTCTAGGGAATTTCCAAAGCCCCGTATGCAACATCATTTCCAAATTCCCGAAACCCTAGTCTCGAAACCTAGGAAATTTACAATCTCAATTCTCCGTTTTATTGAACCCTAGTCCAAAACCTAGGATATAATGCCTTGTCCAAAACTCAATCAACCCTAGCCTCAAGCCTAGGAAGCCGCATTCGCTCTAAACCCTAGCCTCGAGCCTAGGTAGTCGCATTCGCTCCAAACCCTAGCCTCAAGCTTAGGTAGTCGCACTCTTTCTAAACCCTAGCCTCAAGCCTAGGTAGTCGTATTCGCTCTAAACCCTAGCCTCAAGCCTAGGTAGTCGCACTCTTTCTAAAGCCCTAGCCTCAAGCCTAGGAAGAAATTATCCTCTTTAAACTCTATCATCAAGCCTAGGATTCAACATTCCCTTCAAACCCCAGTCCTAGACCTAGGAAACTCCTTCACCTTAGTCTCAAAACGTAGGAAGTTTACAGTCCTTAGCCTTAAAACCTAGCCTAAAGCCTAGGTTACCATGAACATTTCCAAGCCATAGTCACCAATCCCGGAAAATGGTGAACCCTAACATCAAGCTTAGAGGACCTTCCACAAAAGCAATCCCTCTTCCCAACGGTCCATGGTCTCAAGCCTAGGAAGTCACAACCCTTTCAACTCCCAGCCTTAGGTCTAAAGCCAACGCCTTTGCAACCTCTGAACCTACCACAACTCCAAGCCCTAGCCTCGAAGCCTAGGATATTTCTAAACCCTAGTCCCAAACCTAGGAGAGTCATGGTCCTTAAACACCAGTTTCCAAACCCTTATTCGAAACCCTAACATCTAGGAAGTTCCCAAACCTCAACCTCTCCAAACCCTAGCCCCAAACATAGGAATCTGCATTCTCTCCAAACCCTAGTCTCAAGCCTAGGAAGCACCATCCTCTTTAACCCTAGCCCAAGTTCTAGGGAATTTCCAAAGCCCTGTGTGCAACATCCTTTCCAAATTCCCGAAACCCTAGTCTCGAAACCTAGGAAATTTATAATCTCAATCCCCCGCTAGTCTTATGCCTAGGATACAATAGCCTTTCCATATTCTCTCCGAACCCTAGCCTCGAGTCTAGGTAGTCGCATTCTTTCCAAACCCTAGCCCGTAAGCCTAGGAAACCCACATTTTATCCCAGACACAATCTCAAGTCTAAACAACCATAACATCTTTTGCATCCTTATCTCAAGGCTAAGAGGCTACCCATCCCCTTTCCTTAAAAGCCTTAGGTCCTACCCTAAGCAACCAAGCAAAATGTCCCTTACCTAATACCTTCATCTTAATAGTTTGTAGCCTCATATTATGTATTCCTCCTAATTTAGGGTAAGCGGATCCCAAACATTACGCTTTTCGTGGTCGTCCTTTGCTCACCAAAGAGTCCTTTACCTTGGCGACTCCACGAGAGCCCATCACCTTTGCGACTCCCCAAGAGTCCATCACTTTTGCGATTCCCTGAGAGTCTATCACCTTCATGACTCCCAGAAATTTCATCCCGTTTGCGACTTCATAACAATCCATCATCTTTGCCTCCACATGTAAAATTTCAGTTTTACCCCTAGTACATTCCCCTTTGTTCATTTCAGGTACCCTTAGCACTATTGTGACTGATATTCGTTACCTTTGGGAACAGAAAGCCCCTTAAAATTTCCATTCTTCACCGAATATTTGCTTAGGATCCGTATGATTGTAGAGACTTCAGCGCCTCTATGACATACGCATCCTAGATCGATCGCGACTGGCAGAAGCCTCGGCGTTTCTGTTGGCGAGAGATCCATCATCTATTATTTTAGCATTTCCTAATATTTGCTTAGGATTCGTATGGTTGCAGAGACTTCGGCGCCTCTATGATGTACGCATCCTAGATCGATCGCCATTGGCAGAAGCCTCGGCGTTTCTGTTTGCGAGAGATCCAACATCTATTATTTTAGCATTTCCTAATATTTGCTTAGGATTCGTATGGTTGTAGAGACTTCGGCGCCTCTATGACACACGCATCCTAGATCGATCGCGACTGGCAGAAGCCTCGGCGTTTCTGTTGGCGAGAGATCCAGCATCTATTATTTTAGCATTTCCTAATATTTGCTTAGGATTCGTATGGTTGTAGAGACTTCGGCGCCTCTATGACGCACGCATCCTAGATCGATCGCCATTGGCAGAAGCCTCGGCGTTTCTGTTTGCGAGAGATCCAGCATCTATTATTTTAGCATTTCCTAATATTTGCTTAGGATTCGTATGGTTGTAGAGACTTCGGCGTCTCTATGACAAGCGCATCCTAGATCGATCGCGATTGGCAGAAGCCTCGGCGTTTCTGTTTGCGAGAGATCCAGCATCTATTATTTGCTTAAGATTCGTATGGTTGTAGAGACTTCGGCGCCTCTATGACATACGCATCCTAGATCGATCGCGATTGGCAGAAGCCTCGGCGTTTCTGTTTGCGAGAGATCCAGCATCTATTATTTTAGCATTTCCTAATATTTGCTTAGGATTCGTATGGTTGTAGAGACTTCGGCGCCTCTATGACATACGCATCCTAGATCGATCGCGATTGGCAGAAGCCTCGGCGTTTCTGTTTGCGAGAGATCCAGCATCTATTATTTGCTTAGGATTCGTATGGTTATAGAGACTTCGGCGCCTCTATGACATACGCATCCTAGATCGATCGCAATTGGCAGAAGCCTCGGCGTTTCTGTTTGCGAGAGATCCAGCATCTATTATTTGCTTAGGATTCGTATGGTTGTAGAGACTTCGGCACCTCTATGACATACGCATCCTAGATCGATCGCGATTGGCAGAAGCCTCGGCGTTTCTGTTTGCGAGAGATCCAGCATCTATTATTTTAGCACTTTCTAATATTTGCTTAGGGTTCGTATGGTTGTAGAGACTTCGGCGCCTCTATGACATACGCATCCTAGATCGATCGCGATTGGCAGAAGCCTCGGCGTTTCTGTTTGCGAGAGATCCAGCATCTATTATTTGCTTAGGATTCGTATGGTTGTAGAGACTTCGGCGCCTCTATGACATACGCATCCTAGATCGATCGCAATTGGCAGAAGCCTCGGCGTTTCTGTTTGCGAGAGATCCAGCATCTATTATTTACTTAGGATTCGTATGGTTGTAGAGACTTCGGCGCCTCTATGACATACGCATCCTAGATCGATCGTGATTGGCAGAAGCCTCGGCGTTTCTGTTTGCGAGAGATCCAGCATCTATTATTTTAGCACTTCCTAATATTTTCTTAGGATTCGTATGGTTGTAGAGACTTCGGCGCCTCTATGACATACGCATCCTAGATCGATCGTGATTGGCAGAATCCTCGGCGTTTCTGTTTGCGAGAGATCCAGCATCTATTATTTGCTTAGGATTCGTGTGGTTGTAGAGACTTCGGCGCCTCTATGACATACGCATCCTAGATCGATCGCGATTGGCAGAAGCCTCGGCGTTTCTGTTTGCGAGAGATCCAGCATCTATTATTTGCTTAGGATTCGTATGGTTGTAGAGACTTCGGCGCCTCTATAACATACGCATCCTAGATCGATCGCGATTGGCAGAAGACTCGGCGTTTCTGTTTGCTAGAGATCCAGCATCTATTATTTTAGCACTTCCTAATGTTTGCTTAAGATTCGTATGGTTGTAGAGACTTCGGCGCCTCTATGACATACGTATCCTTGATCGATAGTGGTTAGCAGAAGCCTCGGCGTTTCTGTTTGCGAGAGATCCAGCATCTATAATTAGGATTTGCATGATTGTAGAGACTTCGGTGCCTCTATAACATACGCATCCTAGATTGATCGCGATTGACAGAAGCCTCGGCGTTTCTGTTTGCGAGAGATCCAACATCTATTACTTTAGCGCAATAGGTAGGAACCCTGGCGATCCTGATTGCGTTTACCATTCCATCTTGGGATTATTTAGACAACGTTGTCTTTATTTTTCCCGAATAACTTCATTGCTTACGAATGTTCGTTCTTCATACAAGATAGTATCCGTAGGTTTATTATCTGCAGCAGAAGTTCGATGTCTCATCTTTCCCCAATAACTCTGAACTACGACCGGCTTGATTCCTCGGAGGATACGTAGGAAACCTGAAAAGGTCCAGCCACTCGACCGACGCGGTCATCTATCATCCCCAGCAGGTGCATTTTCCCCAGCAAAAGACATTGCTCCCCATCAGAGGACAATCATTCTCAATTTCCCCATCAGATTTGAACTACGTTTGGCTTGATTCCCCCGCGGATACGTAGGTCGCCTATCAAGGTTCAGCCGTTCCCTTACCTTTCATCTGTTTTGAAACTCATGTTTCAGACGGATCCTTCTTTTATCGTCGACCCCACATTGCCTTGCAAGAAGCGTCGCCGAGGGGCTACTGTTAGTACCCGACCTGAAAATGAGTTTATTAGGACTTTCCCAAAAGTACAAGGACTTTATAGGAATTAGAAACCTTACAAAGACTTGTCCCGGATTCCCGAAATATCTCATTTTATGACAAAATCTATCAAAATAGGTAATAAATGGTTTCCTTAAAACCATGCAGAAACCCTAGCTTAAGAATCAAGTCAGCCTGCAGAATTGGCCACGCGGCCAACCTTGCTGCGCGTTGATCTTGGCCACGCGGCCACTCTTGTAGGCGGCTTCAATCATGGCCAGGCGGCCACCTTTGTCCCGGATGATCTGGACCGTCAGATCTTCCCCTCAGTTTACTATATAAACCAATCCCATGCTATTGGTTTAGGATCCGAATTTGAGAGCTCTTAAGGGACGATTTTGCTCCCAAATCAAGTCATTCAAGCCTCCAAAAACACTCTCAAGAATCCTAAGAAGATCCAAGGTTATTTCTTGCCAACAAAGGTAAGTTTTCTAACTTTTTCTTCATGTTCTTGTCATATTATTAGTTTAGATCCATAATATTCATATTCTTAATATGTTTATTCATGTGTTCTTCATAATATTCATGTTCCTAACATCTTTATTCATATTTTCTTCATGACATTCATATGTTCATAATATGTTCTTCGCATGTTCATCATATTCATAGATTAAAACCTTATTTATGCTATATTTAGGATTGTGATCTTCATGTTTACATGTTATTTCATAGCCGATGATGATCTAGGGTTCATCAACCCGAGGATGATCTAGGAACTACTTCTAAACCCTAATCTTTAGGTAATTTCCCCCATCATTATGCATGATCCCGATTCTTCTACCTATTCTAAATTCTTCTCGAACTACGCTGACCTGAGCTTCTCACATTGAGAGGAACGTAGGCAATCTTCGGATCCGGTCTCAAACACTAACATACTACTAACACATTCATCATGATAGAAAGACCGATCATTCGGGCAATAGGAGTGATAACGTTCAATATTCTTCTCTTGTTGTAATTTGACCCCCGAACCCACTAAAAATGCTTTTTTCAATGTTTTGGCTTTAATTAAAACGGCGTGGCGACTCTCATATTTTAATGTTACTATGAATATTCCCAATTTCAAACACACGTATTCACAGATGGAATTCCAAAGATTCCGTTGAGCTCTTAGGACTTGTCCCCTAGGAATTCGTTAAGGCCTTGAAAGATCTCCAAGGCACCCGTTAGACTTTGGATGGAATTCCAAAGATTTCGTTGAGCTCTTAGGACATGTCCCCTAGGAATTCGTTAAGACCTTGGAAGATCTCCAAGGAACCTGTTAGACTTTGGATGGGATTCCAAAGATTCCGTTAAGCTCTTAGGACTTGTCCCTTAGGAATTCATTAAGACCTTGGAAGATCTCCAAGGCACCCGTTAGACTTTGGATGGAATTTCAAGGATTCCGTTAAGCTCTTAGGACTTGTCCCATAGGAATTCGTTAAGACCTTGGAAGATCTCCAAGGCACCCGTTAGACTTTGGATGGAATTCCAAAGATTCTGTTAAACTCTTAGGACTTGTCCCCTAGGAATTCGTTAAGACCTTGGAAGATCTCCAAGGCACCCGTTAGACTTTGGATGGAATTCCAAAGATCCCGTTAAACTCTTAGGATTTGTCCCCTAGGAATTCGTTAAGTCCTTGGAAGATCTCCAAGGCACTCGTTAGACTTCGGATGGAATTCCAAAGATCGCGTTAGACTCTTAGGATTTGTCCCCTAGGAATTCGTTAAGTCCTTGGAAGATCTCCAAGGCACCCGTTAGACTTTGGATGGTCTCCAAAGATCCCGTTAAGCCATTAGGATTAATCGCTTAAGTCTCCATTAAGTCCTTAAGATTAGTCACCTAAGTTTTTGTTGGGTTTCGTAGTAACATGCGCAGCAGAATTAAGCATTTAATTTTTTATGAAACCCAAAGCCTATAGATCCATTCATATGATTATGACAAATACATCTACAATGAATACAAGAATACTAACCCTTGAAGCGTTTATTCTTTTCTTGATCTTGAGTCTTGGGTTCTTCGCGCTGTTTGAATCACGAACACAGGAACACGAACACGAAGATGATAACGGAATCACCCTCTATGGATATCCACACCCGAACGAATATTAAGAACTCTTTCTTAATCTTGACTGCTAGATCAAAAGGAACTATATGAATTTATGTAATATTGATCTTTGATTCTCAATCTCAATCAATAATTATGTTTCTCCAAACAAGTCAATCAATCATATACAATGGCTGGGGAAGATATATTTATATGGGTATAAGTGATTAACCCTTAAGGACTTAGGAAACCCAAATCCCGTCACCAAATTAGCTGCAAGATTTTCCTGGCCGACAGCTCTAGCACGGTCGTGCCCCAAAACTGGCACGGTCGTGCCCCAAAACTGGCACGGTCGTGCCAAAGGGTACGAGCCTGCCTTCCTGCCGCCCATTATTGGCACGGTCGTGCGTTATATCTGGAACAGTCGTGCCGAGCATAGCACGGTCGTGTTTGATACTTTGGCACGGTCGTGCCAATCCTGTCGCCAGACCTTGCCCTTTGGATGATTTATGGCACTGTCGTGTCTTATAAAGAGCACGGCCGTGCCAGACCAAAACTCAGCCATTTTTCCCTTTTTTTCAATTCGTTCTCTTGTGTGTGACCCCATAGGATTATATCAAGTTGACAATGATCCCAAACACACATTGTCTCATAAATCATGAGCGGACCCTAGCAGGCCATCATGATTACCCAAATGATATAACTTGTTAAAGTTCGTTAATCCATTATAGAACATATTACAATCTCTTTGTTTCACGATGTCTATTTAACGTAAGCCATGGTCAATGGTCAACTTACATAGTCCAATGCTTTCTCGATCCCGAATGTATTGATAAGACAAATCTTATTTGAGCACGGCCATGCATTTCATCAATACTATTCATCGAGTGGCCAAAGCTTGACATTTCTCTTGAAGAGGAACAAATCCCATCTTGGCTTATTACTCTTCCCTACATGATTCCAATTATGCCAATCATATTCTTTATAGCTACCCGGTTAGGGGTAACGTTTGAATATGTCAAACATAATGTTCATCAAGTGGAAGACTGTAATAACCTCAAGTCTAAATATTCCAGTAATATAACTATATGAGACTTAATTATGACATTGTGACCATGACATAAATCTCATACGGGTCGGTCCAGTATTTGTTCTCTAACAAATACCCATAAGTTTGATTGTATCCCATACACCATAATCATCATATTATTATCTATTAAACTTATAATAACAATTAATCATAATTATCAGGGACGAGGATTATTATAATAAACATGCAAAGGATATAATAATCAACATTCAATATGTTTATTAAAACATAATCAATAGATAACATTAATCGTTCTCATAACGTGCCTAGAGCATACAACACCAACAATCTCCCACTTGCACTAGGCCTAATTAATGTATCGAATACCCATAGACCTAACATCACCATCATGCTTTGCTTGTGGAAGACCCTTTGTTAATGGGTCGGCAATATTATCATTAGTCGGTACTCTGCATATATTTACGTCTCCTCTATCAACGATCTCTCGAATGATATGAAAACGCCTAAGTATGTGTTTGGATTTCTGATGTGATCTTGGTTCCTTTGCTTGAGCAATAGCACCATTATTATCACAATAAAGGTCTATTGGATTAGCAATATTAGGAACCACCTCAAGTTCACCAATGAACTTCTTGATCCAAACAACCTCCTTTGCAGCATCGGATGCAGCAATATACTCAGCTTCCATTGTAGAATCTGCGACGGTACTTTACTTAGAACTCTTCCATCTAACAGCACCTCCATTTAGCACAAATACAAATCCAGATTGCGATCTTGAATCATCCTTGTCGGTTTGGAAGCTTGCATCTGTGTAACCACTTACAACAAGATCATCTTCCATTACTCCATATACCAAGAACGAATCTTTAGTCTTTCTCAAGTACTTAATAATCGTCTTGACTGCAATCCAGTGACTCTCACCAGGATCTGATTGGTATCTGCTCGTCATGCTCAAAGCATACGAGACATCGGGTATAGTACATATCATGGCATACATGATTGATCCAATTGCGGAAGCATATGGAATCCCAATCATTCTCTTACGCTCATCAGTCGTCTTAGGACACTGATTCTTGCTTAGAGTTATGCCATGGCCTACTGGCAAATTTCCTCTCTTAGAGTTTTCCATGCGAAATCTCTTAAGAACTTTGTCAATATATGTATCTTGACTTAAACCAATCAATTTCTTGGATCTATCACGATAGATCTTAATTCCAAGGATATACGTGGCTTCTCCCATATCTTTCATTGAGAAACACTTTCCTAACCAAGTCTTTACAGACTGCAGTGCAGCAATGTCGTTTCCAATGAGCAATATGTCATCAACATATAGTACTAGAAATAATACTACGCTCCCACTAATCTTTTTGTATACACAAGGTTCATCTTCGTTCTTGATGAAGCCAAACTCTTTGACCGATTCATCAAATCGAAGATTCCAACTCTTAGAAGCTTGCTTCAATCCATAAATGGATCTTTGCAACTTACATACTTTATTAGAATTTTTTGGAATTACAAAACCTTCAGGTTGTGTCATATAAACATCCTCAAGTAAGTTCCCGTTAAGGAACGCTGTTTTGACATCCATTTGCCATATCTCATAGTCAAAATATGCGGCTATGGCAAGTAAAATTCTTATAGACTTGATCATTGCTACGGGCGAAAAGGTTTCATCATAGTCGATTCCATGAATCTGCCTATAGACTTTCGTTACAAGTCTAGCTTTATAAGTATGCATATTTCCATTCATGTCAGTTTTCTTTTTAAAAACCCACTTGCATCCTATGGTTTTTACACCTTCGGGCGCATCAATCAAGTTCCAAACTTGATTATCATACATGGACTTAATTTCAGATTCCATGCCTCCAAGCCATTTATCGGAATCAGTAGCGGACATCGCTTCTTGGTAGGAAGTAGGTTCGTCATCAACTATGACTTCCACTTCATTGTTATCCATCATGAGAAATCCATATCTCTCAGGTTTGGATCGCACCCTACCAGTTCTGCGAGAAACTTGAGTATTCTGAATAGGTTCCACAAGTCCTTGTGAAACTTGTTCAGATCCAACATTTTGTTCCATGTTATTTTTGGGTTCTCGAACCTCTTCGAGATTAATTTTACTCCCACTAATTCCTTTGGAGAGAAAATCTTTCTCTAGAAAGGTACCATGACGGGCAACAAACACTTTGTTTTCCGCGCGGTTGTAAAAGTAATAACCCTTAGTTTCCTTAGGGTAACCAACGAAAATGCATTTATCAGATTTAGGTGTAAGTTTGTCAGATATGAGTTTCTTAACAAAAGCTTCACAACCCCAAATCTTCATGAAAGACAAACTAGGTTTTCTTCCATTCCACATCTCATATGGAGTCTTTGGAACATATTTTGTTGGAACATTATTTAGTGTATAAGCCGCAGTTTCTAGTGCATGTCCCCAAAAGGATAAAGGAAGATCAACTTGACTCATCATGGAGACGACCATATCTAATAGAGTCCTATTTCTCCGCTCAGACACACCATTCCATTGTTGTGTTCAAGGTGGAGTTAATTGTGAAACAATTCCACAATCTTTAAGATGATTGTCAAATTCTTGGCTTAAATATTCTCCACCACGATCAGATCGAAGTGCTTTAATAGTTTTACCAAGTTGATTTTGTACTTCATTTTGAAGTATTCTAAATATCTCAAAAGACTCACTTTTATGTTTCATTAAGTAGACATAGCCATATCTACTAAAATCATCAGTAAAATTTATGAAGTATTGATATCCTCCCCTAGCATTGCAGCTCATTGGTCCACACACATCAGTATGTATGAGTGCCAATAAGTCACTAGCCCTTTCACTACTCTTAGTAAAAGGTGCCTTGGTTATCTTTCCAAGTAAACACGACTCATAAGTTTCATATGATTCAAAATCATGTGAATCTAAAAGTCCGCTCCTATGGAGTTTTGAGATACGCTTCTCATTAATATGACCAAGACGGCAATGCCACAAATAAGTATGATTTACATCATTAGGTTTGGATTTCTTATTTACATTATAGACATCCTCATTATTCACATTCTCAACGTCAAGAATATAAATGCCATTAAATGAACATGTAGTACAATAAAGCATATCATTTAAATAAATAGAAAACTTCTTATTCTTAATAAGAAAACTATAACCTTTATTATCCAAACAAGAAACTGAAATAATATTTCTACTTAAATCCGGAACGTAATAACAATTGTTCAAAACAAGAATTAATCCGCTAGGTAAAATGACATCATATATTCCTACGGCTAATGCAGCAACTCTTGCTCCATTCCCCATACGTAGGTCCACTTCGCCATCTTTAAGTAGCCTTCTATTCCTTAGTTCCTGGACATCTATAAATATATAACAACAAGATAAAGTTGCTAAAATTAGAAACTGACCCACATCAACTTTAAAAGAGGAAAGGTTGGACACGTGGCAAATTTGTGGCATCCTACGGTCTTCTCACACCACCTGTATAGTACGTGTCTTTTTTTTGCGTTGTATCCCGTTGATGAAACGGTAAGTTTTTGAAATCTGTTTTCAAAATATTTGGCGTGCTCAGAAAATCAAACACGCACAAACACACACTAACAAACACGAACACACACACACACACACAGAACGCCTACCTCCGGCAACCCTTCTGAACCTTGCCTCCGGCGACCCCTTACCTCCTCTCCCTGCTTTCTACCTAATCTCCGATCGGCGCCCATCAACATCCTTATACACGGATCGTCATCTTCATGGCCAAATCTGGTCAGATCTACACCAGATCTCATCTCAGATCACTCAATTCTGCTCCCAGCAAGTGGCTTCAATGGCGGATTTCCTTTCCTCTCCCTACATCTAGATTCTTTTAGCCTCATGCAGAGATTTCTTCTCAGACTCTCTTTATTCATGACGATCCACATTCTGCCTCATCTCTTCCATCCTATCACCTCGAACGCCTCCCATTCCCTCGTCATCTAAATTGAGTTGTTGTTGCTGGGTAAAAGGTTTTGGAATTTTCCTACCCATACAAGTCAGAAGGTCGAGCTTAAGGTTACATAGGGGAAGCATGGATAAGGGGATTTTGTTTGTGATGGGGAAAAATGTCTACTAAAGAGTCAATTATACAAGGGAAGGTATTTCCGTCGACTCTCCTACGTGATCTCCCTAATTATCTGATATGCTGGGCTATTTTTTGCTTATGACACTTAAATTATATTCCTAATAGTAGTGTAATTCGTGAAATAGAGTTAGATTAGAGTTTACCTAAGGTTTTAGTGGACGATGATGAATTTTCTCTTCATCCCCAAATACTTGCATTCCATTTTTGGCCTATTACCTGTATTATAATTACAAATACTACATATATGTTCCTAAATTTCACAAATATACTCACTATTATAATTACATTCCATTTTCTATTACAAATTCAGGTATTCCATTTTTCGGTGGAAGATTTTTTTGATTGTTGTAGAAATGAAAAGCAAGTAGTAACTAATTGAGTTCTAGGAATATTTGTATCACCAATTAGTGTGTATTACAAGATGCAAGGCTGCATGTTTAAATTTATGTGTCATTGATGTCCCCTTCTCTTTTGCACATGGAAAGACGATAAAATGTAGTAATTATATAAGTGTCTGAAGGGATTTTATTTTTCTATCCGTTTATTATTATTATTATTATTATTATTATTATTATTATTATTATTATTTATTTATTATTATTTTGTTTGGGTATGATCTACATGAATAAAGATTTTTGTCGTGGAATATGAAAAGTTATTTACTTTGCTCTAAAGATGTCCCGAGTATAAAAGGGTGAATATGACCACAATGAATAGTTATTAGATAAAAATGTTTATAAACAGATTACTTGACATTGATTCATGTATTTTTAATTATTATCATTGTTAAAATATTACATCACTAAAATTTTAAACTTGGATGTTTAAGATACAGATTGTATACTACTTTGGTTGTCATTGTGAATTATCTCATGTTTGATCATCTGATACTTTGAATGGTGTATATATTTGATGCTTAATTTGAATGGTTTGTTTCATGTTGGAGCTGGGACAATGAATCAACTACATTGTTAAGAGTTCTAAGTCCAGAGCCATGGAATGTTAATTAAGTATGCTTTCTCAGTTTACATGATCTTTTGATGTTATTGCTTGAGTCTATCAAATGGTACCTGGGCCACAAATGTTACTTGGGCCAGAGTTGTTGTTCCGACTGGTGCATCTACCGGAAAGGTTTGTTACTCACTTGCATGCATTGCATTACAAGTTCATAAGCTATTTCACGGCATGCATTTGTTTAAACTATCAGTAATGATTAGAAATTACATGAATGGTACTAATATCAAGAGAAGCTTAAAAACTTTTTTGAATATTCATTTTGGGACGGAGGGAGTAACTTTAAAAATTGAGCAATGAACACCTTATGATATTCCATGGACTTACTTGATAAACTACATGTGAATTATATTTGTGTCTATGTCTTTATATAAATTTCCTATAAAAAAGTGAAATCATTTGATACTTTCTAAACAAATTAAAAGTAGTTAACATGACATAACACAAGTAATAGTAAGAATAAAAAAAAATGCAATGCAAAGCAAAGATTTAAGATTTTATGGTTTTTTCTACTACAATTAAACAAGTAAAGATGCTTGATTTTTTTTTTTGTTACATTAACATAATACGTTGTTTTCAAGTTTATTTTATGATGAAGTTATGCTCTATTGAAATTTACTTGCACATGCACTTCATCTATACAAACTAACTTTTTATGTTTTTGGTAAAATAGAAGAAGACTATAACTGAAATATGTAAAGCATTAAAAGGGTAATTATTACGAAATGTTATGGAGGACTCCAGTTTAAGCTATTTCTAGCATTTTCAGCATTGCATGACTAATGCTTATCCTCGAGTTCATCTTCCTGCATACAGGTGAAGGAGTTGCAAATAGAATCTGGTCACAGGCATAACAGGTACGTTGCAAGCAATGGTTGAGCATTTACTAAGGAACAAAGGTACTCCTGAATCCTCATTTCCTGCATATATCTTATAATAGATAGGTAGATAAATTAGTCCAGTTTGTCCTGGTAGTTGTCTTATTTAGATTGAAATGAGATATTTCATTTCACATTTTGATTTTAGTTTCTTGCTTTTATGTTGAGTGAATCATAGTAATTTAAATTACGTCTCATGTCACTAGGGTTCCACAAATTGGTTTAGATAATTTTCATTGATTTAATATATGTGTGAGTGAATCATAGTAAATTTAAACCATGTTTCAAGGATGTTGTGTGTGTTGTGCAGATTGTATCTTGGATTGAACAAATATTACAAAAAATTCATGGATCAATGAGAAGAAGAAAAGCCATGACTGATGTTTGGAGCGGAGGCATAAAAATTCTTCATAAAATGAAGTCTCTCTCTCTCTCACACACATGTTTTTTTTTTTTTTTTTTTTTTTAAGATTGTAACAATTTTGTTCTTTGCATATTGAAATAAGTTATTATTTCAAAATTATGTCAATGGATATTGTTATATAGTAGTCACTTTTATCACGAATTTTAATGCTTCTTCTAATCTTCACATTTTTTTGTATATATAACTTTGATTTATGTCCTTTTTACAAATTCTTTTACAAATAATGTCCCGTGCATCGCACGGGAGTAACACTAGTTTAAACAAATGTGAGATCCACATCCGGTATCTAATACCCAGGAGCTAGAAGTAGAAAGAAGAACATCTATAACATAGATACCTGAAGTAGAGGCAGTCCTACTGCTCTTCTTCTTCTTCATCTCTTCCTTGTAAACCTTGCAATTTCGTTTCCAATGACCAATCTTATTGCAGTGGAAACAAATTGCATCCTTTTGGGAAGCAGGTTTAGCCACACTAGCATTGGCAACAATTGCCTTGCTAATCTTGGGTTTGACAACTTTTGTCTTACCCCCTTTCCTTTGCCTTTCTGGCCTTTTCCTTCCTTTGACACTATGAGCACAGGAGCGGCTTCTTTACCGATTTTCTTTTCCGCTCTCTTTAGCATCCCATGCAACTCAGACAGGGACTTATCCATCTCATGCATATTAAAGTTCATTACGAAGTGATTATAGCTTTTGGGCAATGAATTAAGAATAAAATCGGTGGCCAACTCAACCTCAATGGGATGGCCAAGTCTATCTAGATGCTCAAAATGAGCCTTCATCTTTAGAACATGAGGGCCCACAGCCTGCCCATCACTTATCTTGCATGAGATAATGGCAGCTATAGTGTCGAATCTTTCCTGCCTTGCCTGTTCTTGAAACATATCTTTCAACTCAACAGCAAGGTCATATGCCTTCAAGTGTTCAAGAGTCTTCTGAAGCTCAGAACACATGGCTGCAAGCATGAAACAACCCACCTCACGAGAATCACTCTTGTGCTTCTTGTAGGCATTTCTCTCATCCTTAGGGGCAGATGATTCAGGTTCATCTTTAGGAACGGGTTCATCAAGAATATAGAGCTTATCTTCATGCTTTAGAACAATTCTAAGGCTACGGATCCAATCCGTGAAGTTAGATCCATTTTCTTGAAGCTTTTCCTTCTCAAAGATAGATCGCAATGATAAAGAACTTGAATTTTGAGCCATTATCTACAATTATGCAAACATATAATCATATATAAGTACCAACTTAATTTTAAAGATATTATAATTATTAGTATTTCACAAATACTCCCACTAAATTATATAACCTTCAAATACATCCAATGTATCATATAATTTAAATGGGCTAAGATCCATATTCCACTTAACTTTGAGTCGGCTAGGGCACGACTGCTCAAAATAAGTTATTTAGGTAGACAAATCCTTGTCGATCATATCATATATGACTCTTAGATCTTTTATGAGATTTTAGACATCATATGTCTAATATGTTTTAATCTCATCTGTGCCTTAGGCCCAAAACTGTTTTGATAGCCTAATTAAGTTAAACCATTTTAAACGTATAGGAATCACGGTTTCCTCATCTTGCTCATAAATGGATAGAATTAATGCACCTATGCTAGGGCGTAACCCACATAAAACTACCCACATACTCACAAGTGTTTTAATCATGGATTGGGACAGAACTTAAATTTTAAAGAAGGTTCACAACATATAGCATATAACATATTTATGATCACATAAGATAAACATGTTACACATCAAGTTTAGTCATTAAATTAATCTCCATTAATTTAAGCATGATATTATGAGTCATTAGTTTCTCTATAATTATGAGGATGAGACTATTTGAACTTTGGTTATTATCTCCAAATCAAGACAACAAAATGCGGCCGAACTAAGCCATAAGGCAACCACAATTCCGCACTAATCCAAGAAACCAAGAAAGTAGTCTATGTGGTCGAAACTAAGCAATAGATGGTCTCGATGAACGTAGGCCAATTGCATTCACAATTCCACATGGATCTCCAATCTTCGAATCAAGAACTTTGTTTCTCAATTTTAGAAATTATGAACTCTTCATAATTCTAACTTCGTTTTATCTTTGAATCTTTGATTACGGTCAAGTTTGGGAACACAATCTCGAGAACGTAGGCTAGCCATCCAAACCTTGAACCAATCTCAGAATTCAACAGACTAAAACAAATAGGAAATTCAAACCCCAAGATCCACACCCGCGACCTAAAGGCCGCACCCGCACAAGACCCGGAGGTCCGGCCGGGTCGCCTACTAGGTCCGGTCGGACCCTTCGAAAATTCCAAATTTTAAAGTTCCAAAATTTGTCCCAAATTATTTTTTCCCGATTCAATTAGGATTTGGTGTTCTTGGTGATCCAATCACCATGATCATCAAAACCTTGAATAAACAATTTATTCATGAATCTCTAGATTATCAAAACTTTGATCAAATCAAAATTTGATGATCCAAACAATTTTGAATCCAACATAATTTTTATTGCGATTGAATAGTGCGATTAAAGTTGATAAAACAATAAACCACATAAAACGCATATAACACATAAACATCATAATCCCAATATTCAAATCATGCTAGGCACATAAACAAATTATATCCACACAACATGATTATGTATTGAAATAATCAACATGAACGAAGCTCTAATACCACTGTTGGGTTTCGTAGTAACATGCGCAGCGGAATTAAGCATTTAAAATTTTATGAAACCCAATGCCTATAGATCCATTCATATGATTATGACAAATACATCTACAATGAATACAAGAATACTAACCCTTGAAGCGTTTATTCTTTTCTTGATCTTGAGTCTTGGGTTCTTCGCGCTTTTCAAATCACGAACACAGGAACACAAACACGAAGATGATAACGGAATCACCCTCTATGGATATCCACACGCGAACGAATATTAAGAACTCTTTCTTAATCTTGACTGCTAGATCAAAAGGAACTATATGATTTTATGTAATATTGATCTTTGATTCTCAATCTCAATCAATAATTATGTTTCTCCAAACAAGTCAATCAATCATATACAATGGCTGGGGAAGAGATATTTATATGGGTATAAGTCCTTAACCCTTAAGTACTTAGGAAACCCAAATCCCGTCACCAAATTAGCTGCAAGATTTTCTTGGCTGACAGCTCTAGCACGGTCGTGCCCCAAAACTGGTACGGTAGTGCCAAAGGGTACGAGCCTGCCTTCCTGCCGCCCATTATTGGCACGGTCGTGCGTTATATCTGGCACAGTCGTGCCGAGCTTAGAACGGTCGTGCTTGATACTTTGGCACGGTCGTGCCAATCCTGTCACCAGACCTTGCCCTTTGGACGATTTATGGCACGGTCGTGTCTTATAAAGAGCACGGCCGTGCCAGACCAAAACTCAGCAATTTTTCCCTTTTTTCAATTCGTTCTCTTGTGTGTGACCCCATGGGATTATATCAAGTTGACAATAAGCCCAAACACACTTTGTCTCATAAATCATGAGCGGACCCTAGCAGGCCATCATGATTACCCAAATGATATAACTTGTTAAAGTTCGTTAATCCATTATAGAACATATTACAATCTCTTTGTTTCACGATGTCTATTGAACGTAAGCCATGGTCAATGGTCAACTTACATAGTCCAATGCTTTCTCGATCCCGAATGTATTGATAAGACAAATCTTATTTGAGCACGGCCATGCATTTCATCAATACTATTCATCGAGTGGCCAAAGCTTGACATCTCTCTCGATGAGGAACAAATCCCATCTTGGCTTATTACTCTTCCCTACATGATTCCGATTATGCCAATCATATTCTTTATAGCTACCCGGTTAGGGGTAACATTTGAATATGTCAAACATAATTTTCATCAAGTGGAAGACTGTAATAACCTCAAGTCTAAAGATTTCAGTAATATAACTATATGAGACTTAATTATGACATTGTGACCATGACATAAATCCCATACGGGTCGGTCCAGTATTTGTTCTTCAACAAATACCCATAAGTTTGATTGTATCTCATACACCATAATCATCATATGATTATCAATTAAACTTATACTAACAATTAATCATAATTATCAGGGATGGGGATTATTATAATAAACATGCAAAGGATATAATAATCAACATTCAATATCTTTATTAAAACATAATCAATAGATAACATTAATCGTTCTCATAACGTGCCTAGAGCATACAACACCAACAGTTTTCATTAAGTTCTTAGGATTAGCCTCCTAACCGCCCGTTAAGCTCTTAGAATCCGTTAAGTGTTGGATATTATGCCCTAAGCCCTTGAGAAAGGCTTATGCGTTATATCATAGCTTCGTTGTTATAGAGATAACAAACCCGATTATTATATCTTTTGCATGTTTATTAAAATGATCATTGTCCCTATCACTTATGAAGGGCTAGCATGAGTTTAATGGATAATCATATGATGATTATAGCACATATGATGCAGATTAAACATGTGAGTACATGTTAGAGAACAAGTACTGGATAGACCCGCTATGAGATTTATGTCATGGTCAAATGTCATAATTAAATCTCATAATAGTTATATCGTTTATCCTTAGACCTGAGATTATCATAGTCTTCCAAATGATGAACATTATGTTTGACGTACTCAAACGGTACCCCTAACCGGGTGGTTATAAAGGCTACGATTGGCATAACCAGATTCTTGTAGGGAAGAATGATAAGTCAAGATGTGATTTTTCCCTCTCTCAAGAGAGATATCTGCTTGGCCACTCGATGAGTGAGATTGATAATAGTGTACGGCTGTACCCAAATGAATTGAAGTGTTCAATGTTATTTGCTCATATCAATCTACTCGGGATCGAGAAAGCATTGGAAAACATAAGTTGACGTGGACCATGACTTACGTCTAATATAATATCGCGTGACAAAGGGATTGTGATATGTTCTATAAGGTTACTTTGGGCTTTCAAAGTTATACTAATTGGGTAGTCATAATGGCTTGCTAGAGTCCGCTTATGACTTACGGGTTCTGACTGGTTCTGACTCGTTGCCAACATAGTATGATCCTATTGGGTCACACACAATAGAACGGATTGGAAAGGTAGAATTTCTGGGATTTTTGGAACTACAACCGTACAGCTTGCATGGCTCCGTACGGCTCCAATGGAGCCGTACGGCTCCTCCCCCCGTACCAGTCTAGTTTGTTCAGTTTTCTTGATTAAAAAGGAATCCCAATCCCAAACGGAATTAGGTCAAAACCTTATATATGATATACAGTTGGGTTTGACAGCCTCTAATTGTGATTTTAGAAATCACAAACAATTGTTTTAGAAACAATAAATTATAAAGAGGAAGGATTATTTATTTTGTGATTCATGATCATCAAAATACAATAATAGATGAAGCAAGATAATTCCTACGAAGAAATCGTTTCTTCATAAAACCTTGGGTCTAGCAATCCAGATCAAGAAGGTGTTCTTGATATCCGTTCGACGTGTGGATACCGATAGAGGGTATTTGCTTTAGCACCTCAAAGTCCGTGTTCATGGATTCGATCTTCAAGGGTATATTTCTTTCATCTTGTATTTAATTTTATCAACATGCACGGATCCGGGCTCTTGGGTGTTTGATTTATATGTTTTATTCTACTGCGCATGATGTTTCAAAACTCAACAGTGGTATCAGAGCCCCGTTCATCGTTGTTTATTTTAATATATCATGTTTAAATTATTTAATTTGATTATATGATTTTGCATGATGATAAAGATGAATGTGTGATTTTAATTTTATATGCGATATGAAATATATGAGCATGTTGATATGGGGATAATGTAGTTATTATATTGATTTGATCCATATGAATAATTGCATGTTTGGGACATCAATAAATAATTGGATTATGTGTATTGATGATTTAAATCTAATTTGTATATGTTATAAATTATTTATTCATGATATTGATTAGATCTAGTTAAATTCGTAATCTGTATTTTCGTGTTTATGTAATCTGATTATGAATGAACACGATATTGGGATTGGTCAAATTTATAAAATTCTGGAAATCTGGGAATCTGGCTATGGGCGCCGTACGGCGGAGTAGAAGCCGCACGCCTCTGTTCCTGCCGTACGGCTGGTTTGATTTTCTGGTTGTTTTGTTTTCTGGTGTCTAGATTGTTCTGTAAATTGTTTACAGAATTCGAATCTTGAAACTGAAACTGCTTTCAGACGGCTGGTTTTCGAAACCGTGTTTCCTGAAACAGTTTTCAATCGAAAATCCAGAAAAGAATTGCAGAAATCAGAATTCTAAAGAGTTTAGGATTGCTGTAATCTATGAGATTAAGAGACAATGAAAAGGTCTTGAAACAAGTGACCAATCTATACGGGAATGTGGAAGCCTTTTGGCTTAGTTTCGACTGTACAGAGAAGTTACTTGGTTTCTTGATTTTAGTACAGGAATGTGGATGCCTTTTGGCTTAGTTTCGACCGTACGTTTTGTGCTCTCAATCTATAGATGTTCTGCAGAAACAAAGTTTCAGAATTTATCCCTATGAACAAAGTGCAAATTGTTTGCAAGAGAATGAACTAAATTTGGATTAATTCATTGCATGGACCAATGGCAGGCTTACGCCTTGTTTCTGGGAATGCGAATGAAATATCCAATCTGTAAATTGTTTACAGATAATTTAGATTCCATCCCCATAAAGTTGCTTCATAGTTAAATCACAAGATTTTGCTTCTGTTAATTAATTTGATTAGTTAACATACATTATGCAAAGACTATATTATATTATGTTTGACATAATTAAATATATGATGTATGTCTCTAAGCAAATAAACCTCCTTAAAACTTAAGTCATGTGCCAATCCATTATTAAAACACTTGTGAGTACACCGGGTATTTTTATGTGGTCTCTGCCAAAGCGAGGTGCATTAATTCTATCAGTGTATGAGCAAGATGAGTGAATGAGAGTTTCCTATACGTTTAACGTGGTTTGACTTAATTATGCTATCAAAACAGTTTTGGACCTAAGGCACAGATGAGATTAAAACATGTTAGACATATGATGTCTAAAATCTCATAAAAAATATAAGAGTCACATATGATGTGATTGATAAGGAGTTATCTACCTAAATAACTTATTTTGAGCAGTCGTGCCAAAGCCGACTCAAAGTTAAGTGAAATATGGATCTTAACCCACTTAAATTATATTATACAATTGTTGTATTTGAAGGTGTATAATTTAGTGGGAGTATTTATAAAATACATTAAATGTCTCTAAATGATAATGGTATGAAATATATGTGTATATTTATTTGCATATTTTGTAGAATGTCTTAAACTATAATCATGTATAATTACTGTGATTGACCCCACTTAAAGAGAATAAGATTAACTTCCTTGACCTAGTCATGAGCTTAAGAATTGTTCTAAAGCAAGAACGAAAGTTATGAATTCTTAATGAATCTTATTCCTAAGAAACCTAATGCCTTGAAAGCTAGACAAAGACATTAACTAGAAACATGTGGATGATTCTATGAATGTCAATTGTCCTACGACTTGCTACCAAGTGTTTGGAACTTTAGAAGTATCTAAAACATATGGATGCTTACGTGATAAGCAATCGCGTGGGAAACGTTCCTACAAGCAAGAGAGGCAAATAAAGTTTGAGATTGATTAGAGCCTAACATTCATGTGATGAATGAAAGGTATGTTAATAAGTTCTCAGGTTTTGAACATGGAGAGACATTTTAATTAACTTAGTTGGCTTAAGTTATCAAGTTAGTTTGGAACTAACAAGCGGATTTGATATTAATTCATAAGCAACATTTGATGTTTAAAATGCTATGTCTTAATATCAAATGGAAACCTTCTCAAATTATAAAGGTTAATATGGAAAAAGATTTAAGATAAAGGCAAGACAAGAGTTGTCAAGCCTAAGGAAATATTTGTGGCTAAAAGCTAAAACCTAAAGGATGTAATTGCTACCATGACAATATGATTGACCATTGGAAGAATTACAATTTGAATTAAAAGATAAAAAAAGAAGTGTAGTAGGACTACCACTTCAAGTATTTATGTTAAAATTCTACTTAAAAAGGTAAAGATTAACCTATGTGTTGATAATGATGCAATGGTTGCAACATTGATCATAGGAACTTGCGAAGTGTCTTTACCAAGTGGGTTCATAATTGTTTTGAACAATGTTGTGATGTTTCTACTTTAAAGTAGAAATATTATTTTGATTTCTTCATTGGAAGATTATGGATATTTCTTATTTCGAATAAGAAGGTGTTCTATTAAATATGATTTGCTTTATTGTATTGCTAATCATATAAATGAGACTTTATATCCTTATCTTAGAAGAACAAAATAATTACTATAACATAAATAATGAAAATATGAATCTAAGGATGTAAGCGTTACATTCTTAAAAGCATTGAAGTCTATATCAAATGATAAGAAACACATATCTAAAATTACATGGGACGGGGTTTTAAATTCGCATGATTTCGAATCATGTGATATATGTGAATCTTATAAATTGATATGATCAATTTCATTTGTATTATCAAATATTTGGAATTGAGAAAACTATTGGGCATTGTAAGTTGACCATTGACCTGGCTTACGCTCAATGACATCGTGGACAAAGGGATTGTGATATGATCTGTAAAGGATTCACGAACTTTGACAAGTTATATTAATTGGGTAGTCATGATGACTTGCTAGAGTCCGCTCATGATTTATATTATCAAATGGTTTTGATCACATTGTCAACTTAATATAATCCTATGGGGTAACACACAAAAGAACGAATTAATTAAAGGGCTAAAGCTGAATTTCGGACACCAGGCAAGATTCAGTCGAACCCACCCTATGACTCGGCCGAACCTTTTGAGTTTGGGGTGGGGTTCGGCCGAACCCCCTATAAGACTCGCTCGAACCTTCTGGTTTCGGGCCCAAGTCTTTTTGCTCCAAGGTTTGACGGGTTTTGACCTATTTTTCCTAAAGGGTTTAGGACTAATAAGTATAAATACCCTTCCCCAAACCCTATTCAGTAATAATTGATATTAGATCAATAAGAGAGCCTCCAAGAGAGAAAAACTAGTCTTCTTCTTCCTCGAGAATAAGAACCCTATTTTTCATATAGCCACTTTAGATCTAGCAGTCCGGATCAAGAAGTGTTCTTGATATTCGTTCGTGTGCGGATACACATAGAGGGCGTTGATCTCAACTCCTCCATATGAGTAAACATCTACTTTGGTCAATGAGGAAAACAAAATTTATTTTGTAAAAGAACGTGTAAATGATAAAGAATTTTCCTAAAAAAAAAACTCATTTAAAGAAAAATCAGTTCATCAGTGTTACCTGAAGTGTTACCTAACACTAAATATAACATTGATTGTTAGAAAGTCAAAATTCTATGAAAGAAAAATTTGTTGTTTACACTGCCTTAAGAACAAATGTTGAAGGTTCATATATTTTAACAGTGGATGCTTACGTCATATGACAGGGCAAACATGTTTTTAAAAGAATATGAAATTTGTTGTCTAAGGTATTTTTCAGGTCGGGTAATAAAACATCCACCCGCTAACATGCTGCCCAAGCTACATCTAAGAGGACTTCAAGCCGCCTTAGGGATATCTTCAACAAGTCCACCTCCAACACTGCCACCGGTGTTGTAGAAGTCTCGGAAGACTCTCATATTTTGTCCTTAACTCATGTTTCCGACGAAAACTATCATGCTGAAAAGAAACAATTAGATGACAGTTTTCATCTTTATCTCAAGAGGTACCACTTCAATCCTCTCACCATTATAACTCTTCTAGTGATGATTCTGGTAATGAGCATGATGATGTTGAATATACATGATGATGTTGAATATGAAGCCTTTCCTAGGCCTCATTTAACTCTAGAATTCTATAAAGAACCCAACATGACATATTGGATTAAACACTAAAAGAAACCTTTCTTAGAAGAGAAAAATATTGTTGAGGTTGATTTAAAGAAGAATGGATTGTATCAATTTCTTGAGGATATGAACTTTTTAATCACCAATGTTGAGAGCATTGTGAGGAATTTTTATGCCAATTTGAACAATGAGGTCTCTCCTCAATACAGTAAAGTGTTTGTTTAGGATAGGGTTTACAAATTTAACATGGCTATAATTAACAAAGTCTTAGGTATACTCAATGATGATAATTAGAGTTTTTTTACAAACAAGGATGTGATGGCTAGAATTCTTTCTAACAATGAAGTCTATGAATGGCCAACTGAATCCAAAGCTAAATTTCCTGCCTCTAGACTTACTTCACTCTATTCCGTCTTGCACAAGAATCTTGCTTTGTGGCCAAATAAAAAGAACCCAACCTACTTCCATTATCCCTCTCTGATTTTCACGGTGCTTAGATATCAATCCCTTCATGTTGAAGCCTCCGATGTGTTTACTTTCGGACATGGCTTCTATGAGATTGATTATCAACTCAAAAGGGGTTATAGGAATTGTGATCGTCCTTGGACTAATCCTTAAAAAGCCTCAAGGTCAGGTTTTTTTCCCACCACATGGTTACCTCAGCGAGTACTCAGTCCGTTCCTGCTCCAGAAATTACTTTAAACCTTCCCACAAGTACATCAGATGTTGGTGTTACTCAAATGTGGTCAACACTTTTGGTAGAACTTCAACAATGGTCCCAAAAATTGTGGTCCTGCAGTTTTTACATAGTTTTTACACAAGATGATGCCTACTATGGAGAATCAAGTCAGTTATGGATGCAGATTCAAACGTGGTCAACACTTCGGTCGGAACGCAATTCTAATCGAAACTGGTTCACACTGTCACCGAACTGGTCTGTTCAGTCCGAACCTGGGTGTACTCCCCCGAGATGGAAAGTGACGGTGTGAATTACGGAGTTGATGGCTCGATTCAAAGATCCTATGCTTGAAAATAAATTCATTCTATCTGGTAATCGATGTTGGGTAAAAACGTCAACATTTGAATGAACTGTACATCCCCAAAAGATTCGTGTGTCCTGCAGTTTTTACATAGTTTTTAACAAGATGATGCTACTATGGAGAATCAAGTCAGTTATGGATGCAGATTCAAAACGTGGTCAACACATTCCGCACCATTCTAATCGAAACTGGTGCGAAACGATCAAAATTTTGTTTCATTTTAAATTCTGGTATGCACCGTTTCGTTCCGGTCGAACTGGTCTGTTCAGTCCGAACCGGCCGAGATGGGTGTACTCCCCCGAGATGGAAAGTGACATTTTAAACTCATCTTAAATTAAAGGTGTGAATTATGAAAAATACGGAGTTGATGGCTAATTTAAGAAAACCACTTTCTATTAAACAAATTTCCCTTGATTTGAAGTAAACATCGTCAAGATGCATGTAAAACTATGAAAAAGTGACTTTTTAACCCATTTAAGAAAATAAATTCTAATTAATGTAAAACTATGAAAAAGTGACTTTTTAACCCATTTAAGAAAATAAATTCTAATTATGTTGACGTTTATATTCTAAAAATCAAAGTTACATAAGTATATTTTAATAGAAAAATAGTAGGGTTGTAATATGGGCTAATTGATACTCCCTCCGTCCCACTAGAAGTGAGACTAGAGGAGTGGACACAATATTTAAGATAAAGTGATATATATGTGGTAGAAAATGAAGAGAGGGAATGAGTGGGGTAAATAGTAGTGTTGGTTGAATAAAATGAGTGGTAGAAAATGAAGAGAGAGAATGAGTGGGGTTAAATGGTGGGGAATGATGAATATAAGTATATTAAAACATTTCCATTTTTGGTAGTCTCACTTGATGTGGGACGGACCAAAAAGGAAAGAAGTCTCACTTCTAGTGGGACGGAGAGAGTATATGTCTGAGATACATCTATTTTAAAATATACTAAAAAATGCGGTCAAGTCGGAATGGTGTACACGTGCATTCCAGAACCAGTACGTCATGCTCCAGTGACAAAAACAGTGCATAGACCGAAATGGTATTTATAACTACGAGTGAGATGAAAGCAGATTTTTATTTCCATTGATTCAATTTTTCTTTTCTTTTCTTTTTCTCTTGGGAGATTATTTTTTATTTTTATTTTTGAAGAGGGAGAATTTTATTTATTTTTTTGAAAAATTAAACGTATCGCCTTTTCCCTCCCCCCACTTCCTTCTCCTCCGTTCCCACTACAATCATCACAAACTCAAATCGGAAACCCAACACAAAATCGTTTGACCCAATGAATCTCATCAATTCGAATCCCATCTTCATTCCCAAACCCTAACGAAATCCTCCCTTACGCCTCTCCGCTGTTCGAAATGCAAGTCATACTTGGATCAGTTCGTCGATCACTCGTTTTCCGTGCTTCCGACGGCGGTACCGACGATGTCTCAGTCGGAACCCTAGTTGACAAGATCAGTTCACGCATCCGTAAATCCAGAGTGCTCTCCAGATCGACCGACAAAGACAACAATGTGCCGATTGCAACCACTATTCGTTGGCGAAAAGGTGAATTGATCGGATGTGGAGCCTTTGGTCAAGTGTATATGGGCATGAATCTCGATTCTGGAGAGCTCCTAGCCGTCAAACAGGCTGATTTCTCATTTCCCTCTCTTGTTTTTGACAATTTGTAGCTTTCAAATTTCAAATTTTGCAACATTTTTTATTTTTATTTTTACCTATTTGCTACTCTCCTTTTTCCATAATTTATTGCATTAGTCTATTATAGTATGTTTGTACATCTTTTTATGTTTATTGACACCCTTGCTTTGTTCCTCGAAAATCCCTGTTCAGGTTTTGATTGTGGCCACCGGTGCTTCAAAGGAGAAGGCACAGGTTAGGACTCGATAATGGCTTATTTTCACGTGCTCAGTTGAAGTTAATTGAGTAATGTGGAGTAATCGAATTTCAGGATTCATGTAATCCAATGCTGAGGTTCCAAATACACCTTTTAGTTGCAAATGGATCATAGTAATTTCGCAACGTTGTGGCTTATAACTTTGTTATGATGCTTGATTACTGATCATCAAGCCACTGATTTAATATTGATTGATTAAATTTGCATTGTCCAATGGCATGAGCAGGTACATATTAGGGAGCTTGAGGAAGAAGTAAAGCTTCTGAAAAATCTTTCTCATCCAAACATTGTTGTAAGTTCTTAATTTCTGTGGATTTGAGTTTATGTGCCTTCTCAATCTGTATTCATCATTTACAAACTATTTAGAGATATCTGGGAACTGTGAGAGAGGAAGAAACCATAAATATACTTCTGGAGTTTGTTGCTGGAGGATCAATATCATCACTTTTAGGAAAATTTGGACCCTTTCCTGAGGCGGTAAGTAAATATTAATTCGAAATTGCTGTTATGGCAGTGGTTATGTACTCCTTTTTTCTAATACTGGATCGTTGATGTTGAGTAGGTTATAAGGATGTATACTAAGCAGTTGTTGTTGGGCCTTGATTATCTTCACAAGAACGGTATCATGCACAGGGACATTAAGGTATATTTTCCATCCTTGTTCATTGTCTCTTTTCGTTGTTGTTCTGCCAAGTAATATAAGCATGTCAATTAATTTCAGGGTGCTAACATCCTTGTTGATAATAAAGGATGCATCAAACTTGCAGATTTTGGTGCATCCAAACAGGTTGTTGAGCTGGTAAACATACTGCTTTCTCTTTCATTGATCTGCGTTTATGTATATGTTTTTGTTTGTAAAGTAGTTCAGGTGGAAGTTATAGACTAACAGATGTGGTTGGTTTAGGCAACTGTGACAGGTGTCAAGTCAATGAAGGGTACGCCTTATTGGATGGCTCCTGAAGTCATTCTCCAGACTGGTCAAAGCTTGTACGCACAATGAAAATTCTTAAATCAACTTCATGATTGCATGCAACTTTTAGTTTCAGTGTTTATTATGAATATAAAACATCTAGCATTTTGATTTACCCGTCAGCTTGTTAATGCAATCTCTTGAAGCAGGGTTTATAACCAATGGTTTCACTTAAAGTTAACCCTTTTCTCTTGTACTGCTGACATATGGAGTTCCTAAAAGCGAGCCAGCAGTTTAACTTCTACCATATTTGATGTTATGTAAAAAAGTCTAGAATGTCAATCAGGTTGCTGCCCTCTTTTATATTGGGACAACAAAGTCTCATCCTCCAATCCCTGATCATCTCTCACCTGAGGCAAAAGATTTACTACTGAAATGTTTACAAAAGTAAATACACTTGACTCTGTATATTTTCTGAATCAACGTAAATTTTCTGAATCAAGTGGTTCAGTTAGTTGCCTGATTGCAATGGGATCTTTCTACATGATTCTTTCTATTCAAAGTTGGGTTTGTGAGTGTATGTGTCCGTCTGTCATGATGGTATTTCCTTTGAAAAGACTGATATACTGATGTGTTGGTTCTTCCTCTCCGAATCTCTCATCATAATTATGTGTTCTTCCATTTGTTAATGTCTACAGGGAACCAGAGTTAAGGCCACCTGCATTTGAGTTGCTTCAGGTGACTCTGAGCTTATCAATCGATTATTGCAGCAAGTTGAGGTTTCATTTTACAAGAGTTAATATTCTCATGTTATTCCCATGCAGCATCCTTTTGTTACTGGGGAATCAATGCAAAATCCTCACATTGTTTATGCCTCATCCATGGTTAGTTTAGGTTATTCATGTGTTCGGTGTGCACTTTCTCATTCATTATTCCACCTTCATTCACACAGTTATTTTGATGCCATCAGGAAAACATTGAAGTCCCTTCATGTGGAGATAATCTAGAGAGTTTGTGAGTCTTTCAAATTTAGTATCTTTTGAACCTATGAATACTGTTAATTTGTTTCCCCTATGAATACTGTTAATTTGTTTCCTTTTCTCTTTGTATTTTTATTTTTTTTAATGATAATGAGGCCTTCAATGGCATGCTACAACTTTGATTTTGATTTTTTTTTTTTTTTGCTAATTAAATAACAACCAGCGCTGGCTCGATTGATGTATGTAACCTGGGCACTCTCAACCTCCCTGCTGTAAATTTTGAGAAATTAGTGAGAGGTTCACATGAAGGGGAAGACAACAACAATGATTGCATGTGTCAGATTGACGATAATGATGATGAATTCATGATGTATGGATGTGCAAAGCTGGGCTCTGTTCCCATGACTGATGACATTGATAAGGTATGTCATTGCTTTCAAGTTTTCAAAGGCTTTCTAAATTTAGTTCTTTCTCAATGCCTATTTTTTGTATCAGAGTTTCAATCCTGTTGAGGAGCCCTCCAATGACTGGACATGCAACTATAATGAGACTCGTGGAATGGAAGAACAAATGACCCCGGGTAGTGTGCAACCAATTTTTAGAGTAGCGGATAATTCACGATCACCTGGACAAGGTGACAGTAGTTCCTCAGTTCGTCTATCTGAGGATGATGATGAGCTAACTGAGTCTAAAATTAAAGCGTTTCTGGATGAGAAGGTATATTTTACTACTGCCTTCTAACTTTTTCGAATACACAAACATGAACATCTTTATTCCTACTTCATGGTATCATTTCAATCACTGCTTCAGGCTTTAGAACTGAAAAAACTGCAAACTCCTTTATATGAAGACTTCTACAACAGTGTAAATCCATCGTGTTCTTCAAACATCGCTGAACCTTCAGGCAGTGGATCTCCAAATTACTTGAAGTTACCTCCCAAAAGCAGGTCACCTAGTCCGTTCCCGACTGGAACCCCATCTAAGGACGCTGACTCTCAAACTTGTGCAAGCCCGGGTAGTAGTAGCAGATGCATATCCAATGTCAGTGGAGCAAGTGCTCAAAGTCCTCAAGACATTTTGTACGCTCAGCAGGAATCCAATAGTCAAGGGTTAGTCATCACTTACGATTCATTCACACTCTCTCCCTGAGGATATTTATAAATGTACGGAACCTGAATGTGTTGTTTATTACAGAGGAAGCTTAACTGAGGTAAAGAGAAAGTGGGAAGAGGAGCTCGTCCAAGAGCTTGAACAAAATCGAGGTATCATACTCACTCTCTCTCTCTCTCTCTCTCTCTCTCTCTAATTTTACAATAAAGCTATATCTGAGGCTCGCAACAATTTATGACATCATCAGGATGTCAGCGCTACTAATCAAAAACTGTTGGATAACTTGTGGTACACAATGGCACACACAAAACTGGTACTCCTATCCCATAATAAATGTCCTTTTTTTCATTTTGAAGAAATTTAAGAAATTCAATCTTCTGTAAATTTTAGTAACAAAGGTGTATGAAAATTTTTGTTATCTACTTTCTGAAATTCTAGTTTTGCAAGTATATTATATAATGAATAGAGAACAAAAATGGTTTTTTTTTAAAAAAAAACATTCAGTGACATGGACAATTTTTTGCAAAAAGGTCATTCATATTGGAACAGAGGGAATGGAGTTATAAGAGATTTGGTCTCCTACTTCAGACTATCTAGGGGAAATTGTTCAATCTGCTGAACTTGACCAACTGGACTTGTTTTAAGAATTGGCTTTCTGTAGCCATTTCTCTCACGCGTGCTTACTTAGAATACCATTGTGCAATAACGGCCTAGCGATGCAATTGTATTCATTTGCTGCAGACCATTAGCACAAGAAGCAGTTCAAGTTGAGTAATGAAATTGTGCTCAGCCTCAACTTACTCAAATTATTTAACTATTGTTTCAATTGGCTGGTCCTAACTTTTGCAGAGAGAAGGCGCCAAGTTGGTGTTGGGGGGATAACATTATCGCCAGTTGACCGAGGATCGAGCCGTCAGAGGTCAAGATTTGCATCTCCAGCCAACTCACCCAACCAAATTTGAGTCTTGACCCATTATTCCACTAAAATGGCCTGGAAAGGACATAGTGTATCTCATAGTTCTGGTAAAAAAAGAAGACGCATTTTCAAAGTTGTGTTTCGAAAAACGTCCTTTTCTGGTTTTTTCGCTCCGCGATTTGTATCTGCATATACGAGTATTCAGAGTAATTGTGTAATAAATTGGATTGATAACACCTTGGTAGAGGCTAAAAAAACCTATCCCACTTTATGAGGAGTAGTTTGTATCATGGTGATTGAAATAGAATAAGTATACTGTTGAGCTCTTGTTGTGTTTCTCCAAGTCACTCTGTTATTAGCTGTCCGTACCACGCTTTTAACACCACTGTATTCGCATTTGATTAAGCTAGAGCTAGACGAAATCACTTGTATTACTTCTGTGTATCACTACTAGTGATCTAACGGTTATGAGTTATTATGGGCGATGTCATGATGCAGTCTTTAATGATACCCGTTTGTGGTACTGATAATCTTGTCTCAACTAGAGCAATCTTTGATATATTTTGCTTGGTGGTATTGATGTTTTTATTCATATGTAATAAAGAATTTTATCAAATGACTTAAATAACCTTACCTTGAAAAATTATTCCTTTCCACCAAAACAAACCTTTAAATTCCTTTCTTTAGACCAAGGCTGTGGAGTCACATCTCAAAATGCACACCCAGATTGGGTTTTCTATAAATAGAAGTTGGAGGTATAAACATTCATTCCAACACAGAAAAACATCTCACATCAATGAAGAAAAATGAAGATTATTATAGACATCAAGAAAATATCTAAAAAGAAGAAAGAATCAATCAAACCTCCAGAAAACAAAGTCGAAAAAATAAAAAACAATTCTGACAATCTTTAGAATCTTCTTCCTGACAATTGCATTGGAGTCGAAGACGGGCGTTGTTTGAGTCCACTCATCATCCTCATCATCCCCTCGCTCGTCTGTACAAGCTTCCTACTTTTCAATGGAGAAACCAATTTACTCGCTAATCTTGATGGCGAAAGTGACCTCCTTAGCTTTGCCCCAGCCGATACTTTAGGTGATTTCTTGCCAAAACTTATTGGTATAGTTGGAGACAATGAAAGAGGTGGGCTCTTAATCTTCACTTGAAATTTTGAACCCGAAGAACCTGGAGACTTGATCAAGAACTTGTGGGGAGTCATCGGCCGGTTCTTAGCAATCACCGGAGACTTTGTTTTACCAAATTTCTTGTTTTGTGATGTGGGTGATGAATGGAATAATGGGTTAGGAAAAAGAACAGTCTTTCTAGCCCAAGGCCTATTCTTTGGGGATACTCTATTAGCCAAATATCTAGTATTTTCTTTCTCACTCTCTATCCTCTGGGACGGAGGAGGAGAAGAAACCTTGAAACTGATACGCGATTTAGCTCTTTGGAGGGCGGGAGGATCGGCTTCTGATCTAATTGAGTGCAATGTGATTTGTTTCTCTCGCTTTCTGCGGGCACGGAGTTCTGAATTTTCAGGGTTTGACTTGGACTTGGAAGGTACCGGAGTTTTCGGGTCGTTTGTGGCTGATTTTTTGGCCTTGTGATCCACTGCTGCTACAATTTTGCTGACATGTTGACTTGCTTGGATTATTTCTCCCACTGTTTCTCCCAATAGCATTGCTGGTAATGACATTCTACGCCAATCACCCGTTCTAGTTGTTGGTAGTTTTCCAGGTGGAGATTTACGAGCATTAGCATTCCTGATCCTTCAGATTGAACAGAGAATTTTAGACTAGATTTGGGGAAATCGTGCATACCCATTTGATAAAACTCATAAGAAACAACATAATTTGTAACTTTTGACGGAAATTAGGCAAAATCGTACATGACCGCTTGATCAAATGTCTAATGAACCCCACAAAAAAGCTTCTTATAATTCTTAGCAAAAATGTATAAGCCCAATTTCATCAAATGCATAAAAAGACCCATATAGATATGGTAAGTAATGTTGCCAAAGATATTACAAACCCACAGATTTTTATTCGATCAGATGCTTAAAAAAAAACAAAATTAGGAAACTTTATCAGCAATTTGGCAAAATCAAGCTGGAATTAGGGTACAGGATTCCTGTTTTCACCTGAGGCATGTTCTTAAAAAAAGGAAAATCTTATTTATAGATACCTCCATTTGATCAATCATTATATGCAACATAAAAATCATAAAACTGTTTCAAGAAATGTGGCAAAATTGTATAAAACCCACTTGATCAAATGCAGAAAAGACAACATAAAAAAGGGAACTTGAACATAAACTTACCAAAACCAAAGACTTCCCCAAGATCAAATGCATAAGAACCAGACACAAACTTGGAAACTTTATCAAAAATTAAGCAAAAGTATTGTAAACCCATTCAATCAAATGCTAGAAAATCCCCATAAATCATGAATTTATCAAGAATTTGGCAAAATCAAGATGGAAAATAGATATACCTAAGGGACTCCTGTTTGCATCTGAGACTAGTTCTCAAATAGCCCCGAGTGCTTCGAGGACTAAGACTCACACCAGAAATCACCTTGTTCCCACCTGCAACTGTGTATTGAAGCTCTTGCAATCGAGCCATACACTTATCCACCTTTATAAAAATTGAAAAAAAAAAAAAATTGACAGAAACCCATTAATTTACAGATCATGAATTGGGAAAGAAGGGTTCTTGAAATCATGAAAATCAATTCCTCAACAATGTCGAAAACCCAGATTCAGGGTAGGGGAAAAAAGAGTGAATTTGATTATTGTCTTACCTTGTTTACAGTTTCTCGGAGTAGATTGGGGTCGATTGGAGCCACCATTTTCTTGTGATTTGGTGGGGTTCTTGCTACCATTTTGATTGCAATTGGGTTTTTATTGGATTCTCTCTCTCTCTCTCTCTCTCTGAAAGTGAAACTCAGTTGTTCTCCGAAGTGAAGAGGGGGTGGGGGGGTTACAAGTTAGAACATGAATTATGGTAACGGATAGATTTTTGCTCCCAACGGTCGGAAAGAAAAGCGGAAAAGAACGCACTGGAACGGCTACTTCTATAATTAAAACTTTTTTATTTATTTCATTAATTAATTGGTATATAATGCCTTTTACTATGTTTTTTGACTTTTTCGTTTTGTGTAAAAAGCATTCCCCCCCCCCCCCCCCTTTCTTTGGCTTTTGGATATTGGGTTGGATTGGTAATGAGGGGGTGGCAACTGGGACCCACGGAGTTGACTTTTTCTTCATTCTAAGCATGCTGTGGCTCTATTTTTTAATCCGTCGTTTACGGGCAAATTGCAATTTGATTCATAATATTTAGGGCCAATTGCAATTTGGTTACCTGTGTTTTACAAAATTTTGTAATTGGTTATCAGGTTTGTCAAAGTTGTGATTGGGTTCCTGAGTTTGCTGAACCGGAGCAATCAGGTGTAAATTCCGTTAGTCAGTTAAGAAACTAACGAAATGGAAACCATGTGCGACACACGTGATATCTTAAGGGGCATATACGTCATTTTGCCAAGAATTGAGTGGGTAAAAGAGACATATTACATATTAAAAAAAAAAAGAACCCAGTCCGATCCATCGTGTTCCTGTTCTCCGCCTTCGCCATCGCCACCATCTCTCTCCTCCAAGCTCCCAGAAAATCCCGACGAAGCCGACACCTCTTCCCTTCAGATCCGGCACTCCGCCGGCGTTATCTCAACCCTCCAGTACCATATCCAATTTCATACTATTAGGAACCTAATCCATATTTCTCATTCGACAGAACCACGAAAATGGCGCCGACCCCGCCGGAGCTCGATCTCACCACCACTACCACCACCCACCACAGCAATCCACTACCAAAAAACACCACCATGAACGTCAAAATGACCGCTAACCAGAACAACCATCAACCAACACATTTGGGTTCACACAAACGCCGCACACACAGACGAACAAACGCAGAAATTGTTGGTGATTTTAGTGTCATCAACGATTTTATGTAATTGTGATTTACTAGAGACCAATGCGATTTCATATTTTGCTCGGATACGAGTAAGGGAAAGTGTGGAGTACACACTCGTTTGAGTTAATATGTTTTCGACCACGATAAAGAAGCAGGGGTCAAGGGGGCTGCGCCCCCTTGCGGGGTCAAGGGGCAGCGCCCCTTGCGGGGGTCGAGGGGGAGCCGCCCCTCGCGGGGCTCGGGGTAGCGCCCCGAAACCTAGACAGTATATTTGGTGTTCCAAATAATCTCCCGCCAGTTTCCCACCAAAACCCGAGACAGGCCAAACAGGAGTTGCTCGGCCGAGCACTTCCTTAACTCGGCCGAGCATGATTTTTACAGAAAACAGAAGTCACGAAAAAAGGCCTGCTCGGCCGAGCACATTTCCTTGACACGGCCGAGCAGACACTGAATCAGTGAAAAGGTGTCTTTTCTGTTGACAGTCATGACTGTTGTGAATGTAACCATTGTCTCTCTTATGCTCCAGACGAAAATCTGTTTATAAACAGATTATTTGGACTCAAATAACAATAGAAAACACACACAAATTCTCCAAGTTTTGATCTGATCTCTTTGCCTAAGAATCAGATTGCTTGATTGTCTTATCCCATACAAAGATTTCGTGTAACCTAGGCATAAAGGGTCGAAATACTTTGTTCGGAAAGTGAACATACACAATTCAATCATTATCCAAGATTATCAACAAACCCTATTTCCCCAACAAACGAACAAAGTATTCTGTGATAATCATGGGTGGAGGAAGTACTGTGAAGGAGATGACGACCAACTTTGGGAAGTTGGACAAATTTGAAGGCTATGATTTCAGACGTTGGCAGAAGAAGATGCACTTCCTTCTGACATCATTGAAGGTGGTGTATGTTCTGTCTACCCCCATGCCAGAATTGTCGGAGGACGATAATTTGGAAGCAGTCAGGAGAAGATCGAAGTGGGAGAACGATGACTACATCTGCAGAGGGCATATATTGAATGGTATGTCTGACTCTCTCTTTGACATATATCAGAATGTTGAATCTGCGAAGGAGTTGTGGGATTCTCTTGAATCCAAGTACATGGCAGAGGATGCTTCGAGTAAGAAGTTCCTCGTAAGTAATTTCAATAATTACAAGATGGTCGAATCAAGGCCTGTCATGGAACAATTCAATGAACTCCTGAGAATCCTTGGACAGTTTACACAACATGGTTTGAAAATGGACGAGGCAATATCTATTTCAAGTATAATTGACAAGTTGCCTCCTTCCTGGAAGGATTTCAAACACAACTTGAAACATGGTAAAGACGATCTGTCTTTGGTCTAACTTGGTAGTCACCTGCGTATAGAGGATTCTCTAAGGGCACAAGAGAGTGACAAAGGAAAAGGAAAAGAAGTTGCTGGACCCTCGGTGAATATGCTTGAGGAGGGTGGAAAGAAAAGGAACAATAACAAAAACAGAGGAAAGAAACGTGGTTCCAATAACAACGATGATTCTGGTCCCAACAAGAAGCCTAAAGTGGCATGTTGGAGGTGTGGCAAAACTTGTCACTTTAAGAGGGATTGTCGTAGTGGGAACAAGAAGGATGGCGCAAGCACTAGTGGTTCGGGGAAGGGGTCTAAGGACCATACCCAAGACCAAGGTCAGAATTTAGAACATATATGGAATGGATTTATTAAATATTCCGTTTCATTAATTTCTGAAGCATTTTATGTGCAGGATGATGCGTTTGCGTGGTGGATTGATTCCGGTGCCACAACCCATGTTTGTAAAGATCGTTGCTGGTTTAAGACATTTGAATCGGTGGAAGACGAATCTGTTCTCTACATGGGTGATGATCATTTTGCTCCCGTTCAAGGAAGAGGAAATGTGGTGCTGAAATTTAGTTCAGGAAAATCTGTTACTCTGTTTAATGTATTGTATGTACCTAAACTTCGGAAAAATTTAGTTTCTGGTCCTGTTTTGAACAAGTGTGGATATAAACAAGTTTATGAGTCTGATAAGTATATCTTATCAAAGTCAGGTGTTTTTGTAGGATTCGGTTATTATAACAATGGGATGTTTATGTTGAATTTAAATAAAGTTCATAATGATTCTAGTTCTGTTTATATGACTGATTCCAATGTTGATTATTCCTCATTATGGCATGCTCGTTTAGGACATGTGCACTATAAAAGAATGCTTGAAATGTCTAAAGATGGTTTAATTCCTGCTATTAATAATGATACTGGAAAATGTAATACTTGCATGTTAACAAAAATCACTAGGAAACCTTTTAAAAGTATAACAAGGAATTCTGTAATACTTGAATTAATACATAGTGATTTATGTGATTTTCATGCAACTCCATCTTTAGGAAATAAAAAGTATATTGTCACTTTTATAGATGATGCCTCTAGGTTTTGCTATGTTTATTTTCTGCATGCAAAAGATGAAGCCCTGGATAAATTTAAAACTTTTAAAACAGAAGTTGAATTACAACAAAATGGCTTGATTAAAACCTTACGCACAGATAGAGGTGGTGAATATTATGATCCTGTATACTTTCAATCCGTAGGAATCATTCATGAAACTACGGCTCCTTATACACCACAACAAAATGGTGTGGCTGAAAGGAAAAATAGAACTCTTGAAGAAATGGTCAATGCCATGTTATCTTACTCAGGCTTGAGTGACGGGTTTTGGGGGGAAGCCATGTTAACGGCTTGCTATCTATTGAATAGGGTTCCTAATAAAAGGAACAAGATTACCCCATATGAACTTTGGTATACGAAACGACCCAACTTGACATTTTTGCGAGTTTGGGGGTGTAGGGCTGTGGTTAGACTTCCAGATCCTAAAAGGAAAAAGTTGGGAGAAAAAGGTATTGATTGCATCTTTGTTGGATATGCTGAGCATTCCAAGGCATATAAGTTTTATGTTATAGAACCTAATGAGTACATTTCTATTAATACAATTATAGAATCAAGAGATGCAATATTTGATGAGAATCGTTTCTCTTCAATACCTAGGCCAAAGGATATTATACCAAATTCGGATGTATCTCAAAGGGATGATCATTCAAATGATACACCAAGTGAGACACCCGAGCCACGTAAAAGCAAAAGAGTAAGAAATGCTAAATCATATGGTGATGATTTTCAACTATATTTAGTTGAAGGATCAAGAGATCAGGTTGAATCTCAATACTCTTATTGTTATAATTTCGAGGAGGATCCAAGAACCTATGATGAAGCTATAAAATCGCGAGATGCTGCCTTTTGGAAAGAAGCAATTGACGATGAGATTAGTTCTATTATGGAAAATAATACTTGGGTCTTATCTGATTTACCACCAGGTTGTAAACCTTTAGGGTGCAAATGGATCTTCAAAAAGAAGATGAAAGTCGATGGAACAATTGACAAGTTTAAAGCTCGATTGGTAATCCAAGGCTTTAGACAAAAGGAAGGAATCGATTACTTCGATACCTATGCACCAGTTGCTCGTATCACTACTATTAGATTGTTGATAGCATTGGCAGCTATTCACAATTTATTGATCCATCAAATGGATGTCAAAACAGCATTTTTAAATGGTGATTTGGAAGAAGAAGTGTATATGAAGCAACCTGAAGGATTTGTTATGCCAGGTAATGAGCATAAGGTGTGCAAGTTAATTAAGTCATTATATGGGCTGAAGCAAGCACCTAAACAGTGGCATCAAAAGTTTGATGAGGTTGTTTTGTCCAATGGTTTTGAATTAAATCAGTCAGACAAATGTGTATATAGCAAATTTGATGCATCCGGCAAAGGTGTATTCATCTGTCTATATGTAGATGACATGTTAATTTTTGGCACAGACCAAAATGTAGTTGATAAAACTAAGAAGCTTTTGTCATCAAAATTCTCTATGAAGGACATGGGAGAAGCCGATGTAATTCTTGGCATAAAAATTAAAAGGTTGAACAAGGGAATTGCAATTACACAATCTCATTATATTGAGAAAATTCTCAAAAAGTTTAATTGTGATAATTGTTCTAAAGTCAGTACTCCTATGGATCCAGCTGAAAAACTTATGCCAAATACTGGTAGACCTGTGTCACAGCTCGAATACTCAAAAGCCATTGGCAGTTTGATGTATGCTATGACAAGCACTCGACCTGATATTGCGTATGCAGTAGGAAGATTGAGCAGGTTCACTAGTAATCCTAGTAGACAGCATTGGCATGCTTTAACAAGAGTGTTCAAGTACTTAAAAGGTACTATGAATTACTGTTTGTGTTATTTTGGACAACCTTCTATTTTAGAAGGTTACTCAGATGCTAGTTGGATCAACCAAGTAGATTCATCTTCTACTAGTGGCTGGGTGTTCTTGCTAGGAGGAGGGGCCATTTCATGGGCTTCCAAGAAGCATACATGTATTACTCATTCTACTATGGAATCTGAGTTCGTAGCATTGGCTGCTGCTGGTAAAGAAGCAGAATGGCTACGAAACTTGATATATGAGATTCCATTATGGCCAAAACCGATATCGCCAATATCTATCCATTGTGATAGTGCAGTCACATTGGCTAGGGCTTATAGTCAGATTTATAATGGCAAGTCTAGACACTTAGGTGTCAGACATAGTATGATTCGTGAATTGATCATGAATGGAGTGATTTCAGTTGAGTTTGTTCGGTCTCAACAAAATTTAGCTGACCACTTGACGAAGGGGTTAGCTAGAGACTTAGTGAATAAGTCATCAATAGGGATGGGATTAAAGTCCATCTAATCCTCTAGTTGTGAGATACCCAATTCCCTTCTAATACAACGTTAGAAGCTTGAATTCAATGTGGAAAGCTCACAGATGGAGATTGGAGCGTGTTCAAGACCTGCAAGTGATAGTTAGGTGGAAGAATATCTTCTTAATAGTTCTTTTGAAAAATTGCAAATGCAGGTGCAAGACTAAAAGAACTACCTATGTGAACATGAAGTTTTGCCGCTTCAAGAAGCTAGGACTTGGCTTTCTATATGTTCATTAATGGATAGGGACACATGGCTTGTAATAGTGTCAGGAATAAACTTTAGAGAGTTATAAGAAACTTATGTGTATAGTACCTTCAGGTATTCATATGAGTTGATGGGTTCAATCGTTAGGACACCCCGATTCTCGAGTATTTGAAATGAGTATTATACTAAGATGAAAATTCAATCGCAAGACATTTTCATTTATGCATCGTTTGTTTCGTTATGTTTATTATATATTTATATGATTAGTAAATCGAGGATTACACTAAAATGGGGGGAAATGTTGGTGATTTTAGTGTCATCAACGATTTTATGTAATTGTGATTTACTAGAGACCAATGCGATTTCATATTTTGCTCGGATACGAGTAAGGGAAAGTGTGGAGTACACACTCGTTTGAGTTAATATGTTTTCGACCACGATAAAGAAGCAGGGGTCAAGGGGGCTGCGCCCCCTTGCGGGGTCAAGGGGCAGCGCCCCTTGCGGGGGTCGAGGGGGAGCCGCCCCTCGCGGGGCTCGGGGCAGCGCCCCGAAACCTAGACAGTATATTTGGTGTTCCAAATAATCTCCCGCCAGTTTCCCACCAAAACCCGAAAATTAAGAGACAGGCCAAACAGGAGTTGCTCGGCCGAGCACTTCCTTAACTCGGCCGAGCATGATTTTTACAGAAAACAGAAGTCACGAAAAAAGGCCTGCTCGGCCGAGCACATTTCCTTGACACGGCCGAGCAGACACTGAATCAGTGAAAAGGTGCCTTTTCTGTTGACAGTCATGACTGTTGTGAATGTAACCATTGTCTCTCTTCTGCTCCAGACGAAAATCTGTTTATAAACAGATTATTTGGACTCAAATAACAATAGAAAACACACACAAATTCTCCAAGTTTTGATCTGATCTCTTTGCCGAAGAATCAGATTGCTTGATTGTCTTATCCCATACAAAGATTTCGTGTAACCTAGGCATAAAGGGTCGAAATACTTTATTCGGAAAGTGAACATACACAATTCAATCATTATCCAAGATTATCAACAAACCCTATTTCCCCAACAGAAATCACCCACATAATAAGACAAAAATCAAACCTAGATTTGGGTTCGCTCAAATCAAACCTACAAACACCAATAACTCGGGTGTGGGTTTCAATTCAACGTTGATATAGGATTTTGTGAACCAAACACAGCTTTTCATTATTGTCTATAACCAAATCTGGGTTTGCCCACTCGTAGACACAGACGCACACACACAAGGAATAAAAAAATAAAAATCAACAGATCTGTAACAATGGAGAGAAAGAGTGAGAGAGAGGCGCGATTTCATCGAGGGGGAGGAAGAAGAAAGCCGACGTTGGAGGTGGATCTTGACGGGGGAATGGTAAAGAAAGAGTTAGGTTGCAAGTGAATTTCGCAGGAGTTGGGGTAGGGGGAAGCCCGCGAGGATAGTGGTGGGGTTTGACTGAGGCAACGGGAGAAGAAAGGTGGTTTCCGGTGTAGGAGGTTTCGAGGCGACTGGGATCTTTAATCTCAGTTTTGCAATTGTTGGTGAAGGGTGATACAGAGGTTGGATGAATGGGAAGAAGAGTGTGTGATGGGAGGTTGGGACTTTTTTCATTTAAACCATATTTACCTTTGTTAAAGTACGTAAATGCCCTTGCTGATTGGTGGAATAATCATGCCTTAATACCCAAAAATTATGTTGACATTTCTACCCTCACGTGAATCGCACATGGTTTCATTTCGTTAGTTTCTTAACTGACTAACGGAATTTACACCTAATTGCTCCGGTTCAGCAAACTCAGGAACCCAATCGCAACTTTGACAAACCTGGCAACCAATTGCAAAATTTTGTAAAACACAGGTAACCAAATTGCAGTTGACCCTAATATTTACATAAGTATGCAATGTTGCTTCCATCTGTTTAATTTCACAATTTAATATTCTAACATTTACATTTTTTTGCAATGTGACTACAAAAATAATGCCCAGCTAAAATTCTAACGAAATAACACACATGTGACTAGCACATATCTTTTAAATGGATAAAATGGTCATTGAACTTCATTTTTAATAAGATCATCACATTTATTATTATTTTTGACATAAATACTCTTTCCGATTAAGATAAAGTATCCAGTTTTAAAGTTGTATGTCTTTTCTCTCTCCTAGCTTAATTATTTTATGAATTAATTTATTGAATTTGCTGGTTTGATTATATTACATAGTATTAATTTTCTTCCAAAACAATATATCAAACTAAATCGTAAAAGTTCTCTCTTATTTTAATTTGTTTAATTGAGATTAAACATGTACTCCCTCCGTCTTTTTAATATGTTCACTTTTTGCCATTTTGGGTGTCCCATTTGATTGTTCACACTCCCAAAGAGGAATGTTTATATTATTTTTTATTCAATGGGACCCACTTATCATAATCACAACAACTAACTCACTCACAATTCCAACCCCACTCACATATCACATCATACTTTTCATACTCACAACACCCACTCAACAACTAATATAAAACATTTTTCCTTAAAACCCGTGCATTGGTCAAAGTGTGAACAAACTAAAAAGACAGAGTCTTTTCTCTCTTTCCTGTCTTTAATTTGTATAATTAAATAAAAAAAATTACTCTCTTATCCTGTCATTTGCAACAATAAAATCATTACTTATTTCCTTTCACTTGAAGAAATTATTTAAGAAAATTTATTTCACTTCAAAAAACGCTTACTAAATTATCTTAAAATGAGTCTGCATAATTATTTTGAGTTATATTCTAACATAAAATGTACTTATATATATATTTATTTATTTATTATTTTTTTTCAAAATATTTATAATTCCTAATTATATAATTTTTAAAGTATTTTAGTTTCTTTTTTATTATTAAAATAAAATATTATATTATGGTTAGAAAAATAAATAACTTTGTAAAGATTACGTAAATTATAAGTACAAAATAAAATAATCTATATGCCCAATATTAATTTAATCTATATTTTTTAAACTACAAAATGAATAAAGTAAATAACAAAAGAAAACCTCACATGACCGGCACATGGCCTCTTGAGAATGACCATTTTGTCCATTTAATAGACATGTGCTAGACACATGGGTGCTATTTGGTTAGATTTTTAACTGAGTATTAGTTTTGTAGTCACATTGCTAAAGAATGTAATTGTTAGGATACCAAATTGCGAAATTGAACTGTTGGGGGCAACATTGCAAAACTATGTAAATGTTAGGAACCAAATTGCAATTTTCCCGTCCGTTATTACTTTCTTTTTTAATCTGTTCCAATTTAAGGTTTTCACTTTATTTTATTACTTAAAATTGAAAATGGGACCCACTTGTTATTCTCACAACAAAAACTCTTTACCAATTTTCTCTCTTTTCTTTTTTTACTTTTCACACTCACAATATTTATTTTTTCTTAATTCTCGTGCATAGTCAAAATAAGAACCTTATCGTGGGATTTATAGTGGGATGGTGGGAGCATCATTTTATTCCATTAGTTACATGTATTATAAGTAGTAGTCCCTAATTGTTAACAAAAAAAGACACTAATATGCTTTGTTGCTCAATAACAATAAGTAATACTTGCTTCCTAAAAGAAAATGTAATACCTTTCAAAAAAAAAAATGTTTGATGTCCTAACAAGTAACTGTAAAGAGATAATCTCACATTAATTTGACTTCCTAAAATAGATGATTAATAATTTGTTGAGTAAAAAAACATTTTGTCTACACACACGTACTTTCAAAGTGTTTATATACATTATATAAATACCGTTATGTTCAATAATTCAATAAATATATTGAGAACATGAATTAAATTGACAGGAGCCGACGATTAAGAAAGTTGACCTTTTTTTCATTTTTAGAAATAAATATTATAATAACGGCATCCAAATTTATTATAAACAGAAAGGGGTCAAAAAAAAAAATGGTACATATTTTATTCAAAATTAAGAGAGTCAAAATTAATAAAATTATTAATTTCAATTAGTAAATGTCATTTCTTTAAAATTTGAATATAAAAAAATGGACAATTTTCAAAATTGAAGGGATCGGGTTCGGCCGCTATACCAGTCACTCCTCTCCCTCTGTGTATTGTCGAGATTAAATCGGTATTTTGGTCCATATCCATAAGAATAATACTAACGGCACAAAAAAGTCACAAAATCTAGCTCACAAAATCCTAAGTGTAATGATTTTATTAGTGTTTTTAATTAGAGTGCGGCGGGTCCATTATCGATGCAAACAATAAATTATCGTCACCTCATTTTCTGACCAAGATTTTGTGACCTTATTTTGTACCCCTAGCATTATTGCTCTATCCATAAGAGCATCAGCAGTGGGCAAAAAAAAAAAAGGTCGTGGGCTGAGGTGGACTTGACGACCTCCCACAATGGTCGGTCATCAAAAGTCATCAAGAACCGGTCCTTCTTTGTGTTTGCCAGAAGACCCAAGGTTGTACAAGAAAAGTGGGGCTTCACCCACTTGCTGTGTGAGAAGCACGCATTGTTGGGCTCTTTAAAATTGAGAGTATACTACACTCTCTCTCAAAAGCAATGAGTGTAGATAAATGGGCAAGTGGCCCCAAATAATTCACATATGAAAGCTTTTTTTTTTTTTTTTTTTTTGAAAAAAGAATGCTGGCATTGATTAAAAGAAACAAGACAAATTAACTTGTCCAAAATGTATCCGTTGGAGTATAAAATATATCCGTTGGAGTATAATGATTATATTAAAATTTATAACCGTTATAAAAGAAAAAATATAAAACTTACAAAAAAAAAGAACAACGGCTATAATTTTTTTTAAAGTTATAAATAGACATCAGTTTCATACATTTTACTCAACTTCTTCAAACATTTCATTTTGTTTAGTATTGTTCATTTATTTCCTTTCAATTCCTAAAAAAACATCTTAGTTATGGATTCAAACCATCCAAATTATTATGGAAATAACCAGCAATCGCAATCAAATCCAAACACTACTCGAAATCCAAATGTCAATATGCCTCTTGATCCAAGTTTGTTAAATCATCCACAATTGTCTCAATTGATGGGGTTTTACTCTACACCTCAACAATTTCCTCCCAATGCTCCAAATATGTTTCCGCCTCAAATTCATCCAAGTTTCTTTTCTTCTATGTTTTCTTCTCAAAATGCTCAATTTTCTTCCCAAAATCTCGAATTTCCATCATCCCAACCATATAACAACTCTCCTAGAACCCCTGTTGGCAGTGTAGGTAGTTCGAGAATGTTATTTCAAGATCTTGTAGATGAAGATGATATCGTTGTTCCTTCTAACCAGCCCGTTAAATCTAAAGGCAAGGGAGAAAGGATTACGTGGAGTATAGCGGAAGACAAAGCTCTGTGTTCGGCTTTCCTTGAGGCCGGTGGAGATCCAGTGATTGGAACAGATCAAAAGAGGGTTGACTTTTGGGCAAAAATAATAGAAGTGTATGATGAAGCTCAAAGAGAAAATCCAAGCGACCTAAACACAAGGAATTATGACCAATGCAAATGTCGTTGGAGAAGAATTCACGAGCAAGTGAATAAGTGGGTTGGGGTCTACGCGGAAGCACAATGGAAAAAAAATGGTTGGAACGAGGATAATGCTATAGGAGAAGCTAGAGAAATATGGGCCAACTTTAACAATGGCCACAAATTCGTTATGGAGCATTGTTGGGAGATCCTTAAACATTGTCCAAAGTGGTAAAATGGGATGTCTGTTGAAGATCAGGAAAGCACCCACAGTTCAAAGAGATCAAATTCTGATTCGCCAACAGTCGAGCTTCGTCCTCCCGGGGTTAAGAAGTCTAAACGAAACGGTAAGGCGGGTGTTTCTTCTCAAATTGATCTTGAGAATATAACCACTTGCATCAATAATCTGAATTCAAATCGTGAGCTAGATGCGAAATGGCTTCAACTAGAGGCGGACATGATAGAATTCTATAAAGAAAAAGAAGAAAAAAAGGAAGCCACGATGAATCGGAAGTTCAGGTTCAAAATGTACAATACATTGATGGGAAAATCAACGTTGTCAACAGAAGAAACAGAGCTTTATGCCCGATTGCACCAAGAATTCAAGAATAGTTAGTTATGTTAGTTAATTCGATGTAATCTTTACTTTATTTCTTTCTGATTATTATTGTGATGTTATTTTTATTGTATTTGTGTTTTATGTAATAATTGTGAGTTGCTATTTATTAATGTAATTTTAAACAACAATAAAGAAAACATTGTTTGCTTCCATTTGTCAGTGATAAGTCAATTTCAAAAATAAAAGCTGACATTGCTATGTCAATTCAACAATAAAAACATTGTTTACAAATATCAATAAATTTCATCTTCTATAAAAGACTTATTTTCTACCAGTTTCATACACCAAAATCAAATCTCATCTCTATTTTATTCTTCAAAACCTCATTTGTTCATCAAAAATGTATTCCTCTTCAAACTCATCATCTTCAAGTTCTGATGATGATGAGTTTGGTGAAATGTTTACAAGAGTCAGGGAATGGAATCGATCGACAAATGAAAGGCGTCAAAATGAAGAAGCTATCGTACACTCACTTATTCCTCTAATTTCATCAACTATTGAGAGGCCTTTGCCTAGATCTCGGAGAAGATATGTGCGTAGAGAACGTGAACAAGAGCATACCACACTATACAGACAATATTTTGCTGAACACCCAAGTTATTCAGATGATATATTTCGACGTAGATATCGTATGAGACGCCACGTCTTTATTCGTATCATGGAAACATTGCGCGCATCTGATGAGTATTTTCACCAGAAACCGGATGGCACGGGTCGGCTTGGCTTAACAATTGAGCAAAAATGCAGTGCCACTATGCGAGTATTAGCATATGGTACTGCATACGACTCAGTTGATGAACATCTAAATGTCGCAGAAACTACAGCTAAGGAATGTCTTCTTCATTTTGTTGAAGGTATCATAGTCAATTTTCGCGACCAATATATGCGAAAGCCAAATGACGAAGATATGGCTAAGCTACTTCGAGAAGGGGAGGAGCGTGGATTTCCAGGGATGATGGGAAGCATTGATTGTCGCGCCCCGACCCGTGGTCCTACTTGGCCCCACGTCCGGGACACGCACGGAAGACGTCACAAACATTTTTAAGAAAATTTTTCGAAATATACTTTCATAAAAAGTCTTATATGACTAAACAACATTTATTAGACTTGACTACAAGCCACAAAACAAACTTTCTAAAATGAGTACTTAGCCACTTGGCTATAACAAACTTTACTTATAAAATTTACAAACACGAACACCTACTAAAAGAGATGATACAAATAACTGAGTCACGGGTACACTACCCTAAAGGTATTACATTTACATAATGTATCCTTTATACACATCACTTCCCAAAAGTCTTACCAAAGATCTCTTTACCGACGTCCTCCCTGTGCTGTGACCTATTCCCTGTACTCCTTCTTATCTAAAACGGTAAACAAATAAGGGGTGAGAATAAATCTCAATAAGTTAATAAAATGCAACTACATTACATGTTAATATGAGAAACATAAAGGAACAATACCACAAATGATCATATAGCATATAGCACATAATATGAGAGGCTCTCTATCGCCAACCGTCCCATACCGGTTGGAAATAACGACCAACTCATCATACAACACATAAAGCGGAAATAAACACTCATACGTGGATACTGAGCCAAGGTTCTCAAACCAAACAATAGCCATCTGAGAGGCATCAACTGAGCAGCATCGAAGAGCTGAGACGGGTTCCGGAACCAAACAACAACAACAACAACAACAACGGGGAAAATGACACAAAGTCATAACCCAAAGTGCCCAACCTTTGGCCTAAGGAAGGGGTTTAAAAATGGGAAACCAATGATAGGAGCCTTATAATGTACTTGGCTCGTGAGACCATTATAATCTCTATCACTGCCCAAACACACACAAAAGTACCAGCTGGACTTTACACGCAAGCACCATATAGAAATACTTGCTTAAACAACAATCAGGGACAATGATTCCAATGTAGGGAACCATGCCAAACACATCAAGAAGATGAACCATTCAACACATTACAAAATGTTCAACAATGCTCACTTAATCCATTACTCACATTTCACAACACTTGTGTTCACAAAGAAACCAATTCTACCACTTTAGTGATCCACAACAATCATCTAACTACTTTAGGACACTACCCAAAAACTAGACCAAGATTGACCTTTAAATCCCTTGGTTTGGAAACTCTAAACTTTTCAGATGACTGGGCGGTCGCCCAAACAGGGCTGTGCAGCCGCCCAAAATACTCTGTCCCAAGAGTAAAACCTTTCAGATAGATATGCGGCCGCACGCCCTTTTTGGGCGGCCGCCCACATCACCTGGCAGACCAAAACTTAACCAAAGTTCGCTCCTTTCGTTTCACAACCCAAAATTACTTGTACTTGTAACACTTAACATTTGCAACTAATACAAAGACTACAAATTCAGTCTTTAAACAATTCTAACACCCAACAAGAACCATTTCCATACTACTCCTTCTGTCACAAATTTACAAGTATAAATAAAACATACCCAAAACATTATTTCACAACCTACTAGGCATATATAACATGTTTATATCCATTTTATTAGGTACAACAACATTACTATACTTTCACAATACTACAACACCCATTTGTATTAACATTTCCCACATGCAACAAATTATTACTACTCCCTCCGTTTCACAAGTATCATTATAATTTTTAATATACTAATATACCCACTTTAGGATACTTTAACTTCTTTCTCCGTCCCATAAGTAATAGTATAATTTTATAATACATTTATTTAACATTTAACTAAAGATATTATTTTACCGTCCCACGAGTAGGAGTATAACATATAAAGCATATATAATGTTGCATCATCTCATACTCCCCCAAAACCAAAACTACTATACCCATTTCCCACAAATAACAAGTCTATAACAAGTTTTACTACTCCCTCTGTCCCAAAATTACAAGTATATAAAAAGGATACTAAAACATCTTTTTTGTCAACATATTAAGCATATAAAGCATGTTTATGACCATTTTAACATTTAAAGGGGAATTAGTAACTTACATATTTTTCCGGAAAAAGTGTCAAGAAAAATAATATTGATCGGTAGAAAGAATCTATTCAACACCCTGAACATTTATATATAATTAGATTTGAAAATGGAGTAGTAAATTAAAAGAAAGAAAATTAAATTAAGAAACCTTTACCTTCATTTTCATGGCTACTGAGAGAGAGAAAAAGAATTTTGGGAAAGTGATATTGTGTTTTTGTGTGAGATTGGAAACGCAGAGAGAGGAAGAGGAAGATAAAGATCAAGTTTTCTTTTAGAATTTTCCCTTAAAGCCCTCCAAAATTGACTTTAACCACTTAAACCCCTTTTCTACTATTTCCGTTAAGGCCCATAAAGTTCAACTACCCAACTTAACTATCAAAACAAATGTTACTACTACTACTAACATTTTAACTAACACAAATAATAAATTAAGATATGCAACTCATAAAATATGATGCAACACAAAATTTTAAATTAAAATCCTCAAAATATATAAAATAAGTATAAAATAAATAAAACGGATTTTGGGGTCGTTACATTGATTGTATGCATTGGACATGGAAAAATTGTCCACGAGGTTGGAGAGGACAATTCCAAGGTAGAAATAAGAATCCAACACTAATCCTAGAAGCTGTGGCCTCTCGTGATTTGTGGATTTGGCATGCATTCTTTGGAACACCAGGTTCATGTAATGATCTAAATGTCCTTGATAGTTCTCCTGTGTTTACAGATATTTTAGAAGGTCGGGCTCCGTCTGTTAATTATGTGGTCAATAACCATTCGTACAACATGGGATATTACCTTACTGATGGAATATATCCTAACTGTGTTGCATTCATTCAATCAATCACTGCCCCCCAGACGGCAAAACATAAATTATTTGCTAAAAAACAAGGGTCGGTGAGAAAAGACGTGGAGCGTGCTTTCGGAGTTTTACAATCTCGATTCTCTATCATTCGACAACCCGCTCTATCATGGAGTAGAGATGTATTAAGCAAAATTATGTTTGCTTGTATCATTATGCACAACATGATAGTCGAGGACGAGCGCGAAACATATTTACATTTTGATCCAAGAGATTATGAAGAAGATCCTCCTCAAAATCAAGCATCAAGTAGTAGTGAACCTGAGCCGTTTACTTTTTCCAATGTTCGAAGATATAATTTATCATCATACATGAGTAATAGAAGTCGGGTTAGGGATACAAGTATCCATAAGTCTTTGAAGAAAGATCTGATCGAGCATATTTGGGAAAAGTTTCAGGAGGAGGCGGATGATAGTTAAATAGTTGCCATTTAATCTAGAGTGTCTTATGTAATTTTAATGTTTTCATTCTATGCTATCGTATGTAATTTTTAGATTGTATTGTCTTTGTATGCAATATCTCATATTATATATTATATAGATGTTAACATCAACTCTAAATTATTAAAAAAATATTTAAAAAATTATATAAAAAAAAATTAATTATTACTTATTAATAATTTTGGTTATAAATAATTTTCATAAATACAATAATTAATAATAATAAAATAAAATGTCTAGTCATAATAATGATAATTAAAATAAGTAGGGGAGAAAATGTGGTGGGGTATAGTAAAAGTATGAGAGAGAAAGTGATGACTTTGGTCATGAATGTGGGTGAAATTATTTGAGGTTATGGTTGTTGATGACCAATGACGTGGAGCTTATGTGGAGGAGAGAGGGATCCATGACCAAGTCATGAATGTGGATGCTCTAAAGCTCCAACATTTAACCTGAGAACGTATGCCAAGTTCTGACAAATTTGATGGTCAATCTCTTGAAGGTAGCCCAGAATCAATCTTGTAAATTTCACACACACAATGACTACTATTACCTCCGTCCCTAAATGAATGTCCGAAAACTTTTCAAACTCTAAATCACGAGCAAATTTGAAATTTTTTCGGACATTCAAAAACTCGCAGTCCAGGAAACGACATTCTTCTCAATCATCTTATCAAAAACTCAACAAAAACAATGACTAATATATGATGTTATCAAAGCATTCCCCACCGGAACTGTCTGCTCATACCCTGTCAACAACACCAAGGCAGGTATCATCTTACTAACATTAACAAAAAAAAAATGCTATCAAAACAAGCAGATATAACTGTAGTCGACGTGGCATGATCGAAACGACTAATACAGAAATTAAACATTAGCTTGAAGTCGCTAAACCCGATCTCTAGTTCACCCTTTCTCAACAAACCTGACATCATAGAGTTCCAAGAAACAGTGTCTTCCATCAAGATAACCGAACTTTAAGAAACTAAACTGAAATAAGTTCAACTGTGGGCCGATGAAAGACAGGAATGTTACAATCATTTCAACAAACTCCATGATTTACTTCAACAGCGAGCGTAATCATGGTGCACCATGCTTATTACATCAACAACAACGTGCACAATCATGTAGCAGTCCTCAATTATCCGCAACTAGAATTGAGATGAGGCTAATATATAGAATACACAACATACAGCAGGTAATGTTGTTTACAAGCACTAGAAGTGTATCAAAAGGAAGATTATTGATAAGAAATTCCCCTTTTGATCCATCTCGATGAACAAAAACGTCAGATGACCATACCTCTAAAGACTGGACCTCCGCTAGATTAAGAGCAGTAACTTGTTAGGCTTAATGAACGGTATGGGCAATATGGTAATTCCACCCATGCAGTGAAACTCGTGGAGTGACACCCTCCGGGACTTCAAAGGAAATCGTAATTGGCATCACCTCACCAGGTACAAGTGAGAAATAGTTGTCAGAATAATGAACTGGAAGAATTCTTGTATCTTCCCCTTCCTTATGATGTTGCTTTGAAGAATGGACGGAAAAATGAAGAAAGAAAGCCACTCCATCGTCAGTCCCGTTAATCTCGTTAACCCTTTCACCGTTAACTTCCCCCAGAAAGTGATTGTACATCCTCTTAAATAAACCCACTCCCTGTTTCCTCTTCTCATTATGGTCAGTTTCCAACGAGGCCATATCAAAATCATTATAATCATCTCTTTCAATGAAATTATTGTAGAGTAAACTATTGGAGTCCGTTTTCTTTGATTTGTTCTCCACTTTCATGCGTAGTTCATAAGTGGACCCCCTTATGAAAGCCTGAGAAGTTATCTTGAGGGGTACTTTTTTGGTCCTGTATGGTTCCAGTAGCTTGTAATCACCGCCAGACAAATGCAGCCAGTAGAAGTTCCTGGATAATATACCGTTATCTGAAACATTATAAAGTTTGAGAAGAAGAAAGTAGACTGCCTTTGGGTTTTTTGATTTTGGGTATTTCATCTCGAAAATGGGTACTGTTCTTTTAGATGGCACGGAGAGCTTTTCAGAGACTTTGTAGTATGGACATTCTCCCTCGAGATCCCACACTGAGGCTTCTATAGCCACGCCAGAAAGATAATCAGATGTTGTGTTAACTACCTGCATACATTGCAAATGGTTGGGTCTCAAGTGTCAATAAAATCTCAAGTACATAAATGGTCAAACTAAAGACTGTAAGTTAGAAATGCGACATTTGTTTGGGACTGACTAAAAAGTCAAGTGCGCCATTTATTATGGGACGGATGGAGTATATGGTATTTGAAGGGTCATTGTCTTGCATAGTTTAACGACATGCATAAATCTTATATAGTGACAACATATATAGAATTGAACTTTGACTCACTCCATATGCATCAACAGCAAACATGATCTATTCAAGATAATCGTAAATCATTCCGTTAACTAGCGAACAATTTACCTCAATAAAATATGTTGCCAAATTTAGCTGGATGTGGATTGGTTCTGCAGCAGAGCGACAGCCGTAAAAACCAGCTGTTTGGTCATGTAGGTGATCATAAAATTGCCCTCTGAGACCTGTCCAAGGATTCTGAGTTTTCCATATTAAAACACCTGTATATTTGCTCCACATTCGAGATGTCCAGCCTTCTAAAAGAGCTCTATATTGAATGTAGTTAACTAACTGAGCCTGAAAGACATTCACACAAGTCATGTAAGATATGGAAGTTGTGATAGATATCAAGCATCAAATAGACAAAGGTTAAGTTTAGGCCAAATAACGATTACCACCCCAAAATATCCACCCAAACCCACTTTGCACCCCAATTCGAAAAACGGGTCTGTTTGGCACTCTAATTTTTGAAAACGTCCCACTTTACCCCTGGCGCTTTCCAAATTGTCCCACTTTACCCCCTGCTCAAGTGCATGTCAGGGGACAAAGGGGGATGATTTCAAAATTAAAGCACCAAAACATACTCACTTTTCAAACTGGGGTGCGAAGAGGGATTGGGTGGATACTTTGAGGGGATGAACGTAATTTGGCCTAAAGTTTACCTTGAGACAAAAATCATCTAGATCCTTTGGCGTCCCGTAGAGTAGTATCTGATCATGAACCTTATCTGGTTTTGAATAAGGAATATATTTATGATATTCCCATATCGGATTCGGGACTTCCTCTACGTAGCCACTAGGTAACTTTCTGAACAACGGAATCTGCCATCCTTCTGGAGGCATTGTTGCTCTAATAGTAGCTGCGACGGGTACTCCTACATTACCAACTTCAGGATTAAATCCGTACTGGTAGAAATCATCCTTAAAAAAGTTCTCAGGATATTGAATCTCATAGGGTCCGTCACTAAAATCCCCCTTCCCATTTGCAAATCCGTCCCACATAGATCCTTGTATGTAAATGCGGGTACCATCAAGATATTGACTAGGATCTATCAAAGTTAGTGGGGTTTTCTCCTTAGATTTTTCATTTTCATTGGAGTTCTGGAAAAATGGATGAAGTTTAAGATCATTTTTCAAAGCGGCATTAATATCTTTTGGTGGAACTTGTTCATTCCCTCCCACCCACAAAGCTAGACTAGGATGATTCCTTAGAAGCTTGATTGTGTCTCTAGCACAATACATGAAAAGCTCATGGTCCAGGGGGCCATCAGGGTTTGAAACTGGGACACCTCGCCCATCAACATCTCCGGTTATCCAAAACTCTTGCCAAACCTAGAAGAAACAAATCAGATGACATATTTAAACAATGCCTAAAAATGAAAATCCGTGCGATAATCTCAAGAAATAGCATCGTATCCAAATGGAAATAAAGCCTGGCCAAACTCCGCCACCAATTTTTCTAATATACCCATATTGAGTTTTAAATAATTTTGTGCATGAAAAAATGGAGCAAAAGATAAACTTCAAAAATAAATAAAAATTGAATTCATCAACTCTCCACTTAGTTGTGTTCCTAGACTAAGTTTGGGATTAACACCACGATACTGCTACTATGATTCGTCAACAACTGATTATGATGGCTAGTCCAGCACCAGTCTTGAGCAAGCAAAGCAGATTTGTTCAAATCTTTTTTACTGAATGAAAAATCAATGGGTTTTTTTTTTTATCATGGATCGAGATAATATGCACAAAAGATAAATGTAAATCACAAAATCTTAAAATCCACATCAGAGATCGCATGCCTACATAACTTCCCCTGCGAGGTATGATGACACCAAAAAATCAGTGTGTTTGTGTGTGAGAGAGGCAGGTTGAGTACCAGCAGACCATATATATCACAGTAATGATAAAAATCTGGCCTCTCAGCCAGTCCGCCACCCCAACAGCGAATCATGTTGAAATTCATATCTGCATGAAACTTAATGTCCGTTTGATAACGTTTCTTAGAAAGCCTTAATAATCCATCTGACAATATCCAGTTACCCCCACGAATAAAGACTGGCTGCCCATTCACCTTAAACAACCTGCGAAGAAAATTTTACGTATAAAAATATATTGTAGCAGCATAGAAGCTAATGTACCACGAGAACAGAGATTTCACCTTCCACCTGTAGCCTCATCAATATGACTTTCTATTTTGCGAAATCCAAAAGGATGGCTCCATGAATCAGACTCGCCATTACCTTTTACATCAACCGTAATTTCAACATTGTACATAGATTGCTTTCCCATACCATTAGGCCACCATAGATTGGGCTTGTAGAAAAAAAGCTGCACATACAAATCAAAATTCTAACAGATGGTTTAATGCAAACAAATTTATCTGAACAAGACATACTGTCAAGCATCAACGTAAATGCAATAGTCGACTGTGTTCACATTATAATTCTGAGATGAAAAAACTGACCTCAGGAAATGTATACTGAATATGTGATCCAGGAGCAATTGACACATGTTCCGTCTGAAGATGTTCGACCAAGCAAACTTTTCCCTCAAGTTCAGTTGTCACTTGGATGTTTAAAGCACAATCAGCAACCAATGCACTTCTATTCACCAGATCTGTGGTGGCATGCAAATAAACCCTCGTGTAATTGTCAAAGAACGATGCAACCAAGTGAGGATCCACTATTTTCACAGGCTGCGAATGTAATAAATGGGTAAGCAACATTAAGAGAGGATCGAAAAAGTATTAATGGAAGACGAGTAAATTAGACTTAGTAATAACAATGATACGTGTTAGTTTATACTACAAGAGCACATAATGAAGTGTATTTTAACACTGCAATAGATGTCAAGAAATAAAAAGGATTATCTGCAGACATCTTCAGTAATGTAAAGTTGCACTAACCTTTTTCCGCCTAAAATCAACAATATACGCTACTAAATCTTCTTCATCTCATCATGTAAAGTGATCAGGATTTCCGATACTTTTTTTGCTTCTATGTTTGTATTTAGCTAGGGGGGGAAATGGATGTATATGAATCTCGGTGATGATAAGTTGATCCAATATTTGCATTCTGGCAGTCAATTTATTGATTATTGAATTTGCACTTCCATTTTCACAAGTCAAACCAATGGTACAATCAATCTGATAAGCCTAAAACAAGAGACTCTGAACCTGCCTAAGCATTATATAAAACAGCACAAAACAACGTAAGACGGAATACGTGGTTTGAGATGGAGCCAACGAACCAATCACATCAAAGAGGATCATAATGTTTAACCAAGGACTCACCCCGTTAATAGTAATGGATACCTCATCCCAGATCCCAGTGTTCCTGTCCCTGTAACAACAATGCATAAGTCATGAATCCTACATTCTGAACACATGCTGGTTTTAGTCATTCAATAATTGGGGAAATACAATAAAGGCTGTAAGAATATTCAAACAGAGAGATCTCGTTCTAATAAATCTTCAAATGATTATTCCTGTGCTTGTCGACAACAGCCAGTAGTATTATCAATTCAAGATAGAAAAATGCAGCATCTTTCAGTTCAATAATCGGTGACAAACATAAGTGAGTAATTTCAAATTTCCAAAATGTGTCCTCCATTGACAAAAAAGTTCTCTAAAAATTCCCCATAGGATTATGTCACAACATGTCTTGCTGCTGACATATATGCATGTGTTGGGGTGGTGAATCACCACCCCAACACATGCATCTATTTCAGCAGCATATCACCCCGCCCCCTACAATTCCATTCTTCTCTGGTCATCATTCTGACAACATAATTCCACTTTCATCATGTCTACCATGATTAACGTGTTCTTAGCACCACCATCTGCGGCTGTTAATATCAAATTCCTAACCACCTGTCATATCACCAAGGACCCCACACCATACTATCTATAATGGTTTCCATCAGCTATTGTTCTCAATGGCACCGGTGAGAAAGAGAGAATGTCAGCAAATAACAGTTATCAATAGTACTCTACAAGAATACCAATTTAAAGTATATACGACTAGCACCCTCGAGACAGTTCAGTGAATCTGTAGAAAGGAAGTACTGAAAAAAATGAAGATGCAACCAGAAATCAAGAAAAAAGCAATCCATCATTCTGTAAGAAATAAATTTGTTGTTACCTTATAGGAGTCATCCAGTCCCATCCCTCAACATACTGTGTGGCAACATCTTTCCCGATCTAAAATTAAAAAAAAATAAAATAAAAAAAATGTTAGGTTACACCCAAAGATTGAAACACAAAACATTAAAAGATATCCAAGTATCACTAAGAGAATAAACTAGATTATACAGCTAGAAGTGTAACGCAAAAAGAACTTACAACAAAAATGCACAAGTATTGCATATCGACATAAAAATTAAGTCTTGCAGCAGGTGTTCCAGCACCTGCCCTCTCCCTTTGGAATTTTATTTTTTTTGTGTTGTGACAATTATTAGGAAAGTAACAAATGGGACTCAATTTTCCCATTTTATTCATCTGAGGTTTATACTCACTGATGGATTTGTTATTTAAAAAGCAACTCCAAACCAAGTGAGAACATTTGGGCCTCAATTGATAAAAAAAAAAATATGTGGTGATGATTTTTTTTTTCTATTTTTTTTGGAAAAGGAAGGGCCTTAATATTTGGATGGGGGTTGCCACCCACCATGGTATGTGCATTAGATGGCCAAAAACCTTATCAATTTATTCTTGAATTAGGAATATTTTTATGAGAAATAATATTTCAAAAGACCCATTTAATCAGTGACTCTTCATTTGTTTTCTGTAACGGATTACGGGTAAGTAAGATACATTGAGATAGATCATACCTCATGATCACCACCTTGGCCACCCTCAGGAGGAATCCTCCCTGGATGATCTGGAGGGTGAACAAGAACGGCAAGATAATTTTTACCATCAGGATTCAGAATATTGGTCACATCAAGAGAATGCCTGCGAAACATTCCTTTAGGCAGGATCTTTTGGTGCCCATTCAAGTATACCTCCACTGAGTAATTTATAGCCCGGAAATTCAGGTCAACATGCTGATTACCTGACTGAAAATTTTCCAGGATTACACTAGAAAATACAAATATATAAATATTTATATTCATTGTAGATAATGGAAAACATTTATTGCAGATAATGATAGTGAGAAGGCTATTACAGAGGCACGTATAAGCGAGCAGCGCAAAGATAACTCCAAAAGTAGCCATGTGAAATAAACATCTTTCTTTCTCAAAACCAACATATAGAACCAACAAATTAATAAACATGTACAGATGTATCAAGTTATTCTACTTGTTTACTTCGAAATTATTTGGTATCAGATATGTTTGTTAAACCATGATATACAAATGGTGTTTCTCTTTCTAACAAACCATGATTCAAAAGATGGATAACATATGAACCCTTAACCATGTTAATCAAAAGTGTAAAATCCTTCTTCTATATACTGCACCTACGAAAGCAAGACTCATGCAGTGGGTGAGCCCCACATCAGTTGGGCTGAGGTGCCTTTATTCTAATTTCAACTTTGTTGGAACCACTACTATTTGGTCAACATATAGGATGCCAACTAATACGGTTTGAGCCGGGTAGGACCACAAGAGAGGCAAGCGTCCCCCTACCAAGTTTTAAGACAATTGCATTCCCAGGGCTTGAACCCAAGACCTCCAATTAAGCTAGAACAACCCCGTACCAATTGATTTACGCGCTTGGTATTCTTTTCTGTTCCATTCCCAGGGCTGAAGAGGCTACGTGTTAAACAGCTTAAAGTGCAGGATCCCCTGCTTGGCTCCTCAAAAAGATGGATCCTGTTATGATTCTCCCAAACGTACTACCATTACTTTTTACCCACATATCAGCAACAACTTCAATGTCCAAAATATCTACCAGCATATAATGACATAAACAACCAGTGATGCGAACAATGGAACTCAATGTTTTTCAAATAAATCCATAGTTAAACAAATTAACTTGGAACGTGTATAAACATGTAAATATCTTCTCAAAAACATTCATACCAGCGTACACTGAAAAGTTGTGAAAAACCAGAATGTGTAGTATTCCCTCCCTGAATCAGCTATGTCTATGATGGACTCATTCTTCAATCCGTAGAAAGGATCTGGAATGAGGTTGTTCTTCAGAAGTGTCGCCAAAACTCTGCCAATCAATTAATCTTAAAGAGTTAATGAATAAGCAAACAGAGCAAAGAAAAAAGGCGAAGCAAAAAAATTATGCTTCATGCGTTTGTATTGGTAGATTACAGTTTCTTAGGGGGGCGGAATAATCATGGTAAGTTGACCAAAGTTCATTTATACACATCTCTTTATATGGCATTCTAAGACACCCCTGTTTCGACGTTGTTACTGAACCCATTCACTTGTTAGTTCTATTTGAATCACTTTCTAGCGAGACTAAACGAACCCTTGTTACAATGTTGTTGCTAAAACCATTTATTTGTTAGATTCTATGCAGTTCATATAGACACAATTTGACATTATTAAAAATAATCAAATTAACTTTCTTGTCTGTTATATCATGATATCATGATAGGCACAGCAGCCAGAAAGAAACTTTATGAACCCTCATTACAGAAGATAATAAAATAAAAGGCTGAATATAATTTCTAACATGGGCCTGCATAGATGGCTTAAGAATAACTCGATTCACTTTGTTGTCGGACACATCATCATATCATGATAGGCATAGCAGGCAGGAAAAAAAAGGAATTCAGGGGTCTGTAGATATAATGGTCAGTGGATATCAATTTGGTTCATGGATTTTCTCACTGAGAAACAAAAGGCAAATAGAACTATGAGAAAGGGTATAGATTTCTTCCCATTCCCTCAACAATACTGAAGCCAAACATGGACATAATAAAGCAAAAAGGTTAATTGTCAATTGTGAGTGAGGAAAGAGCTGCAAGTTAAAGAAACAAAAAAAGAGCAAAGAAGAGAAGGTGTAGGCTGTTTCTGGACTGAAGTAAATCCCATTAGTAATTGTACAAAAGTTTCCAGAAAACCCAATGTGGAACATTGAACAACCGAAACTTTTGAATAAACGAGATAAATGAAGTCAGCAAGAACATGCATCTTGACATTCTCTTCAGCAAAGTGACTAGTTCCTTGTGTGTACATATAACTACTTATAATATACAATATCTCAAGCTCAAAAAGTGGTTGTAACCTGTAAGAACCCATTTCTGATAATGTGGGGCTAGCAATCTACCTTGACACAGAGATATCTCATTAAAATATACTCCTTCTGTCCCATTTGAAATAAGACTTATTTCCTTTTTGAGTGTCTCATTTGAAACTAGACAACCCAAAAAGGAAAGTATTTTATATTTTTAAATTAATGGGACCCACTTGCCATACTCACAACTAATGTTCCACTTACTATTCCTTACCCAACTAAGACCATGTACAATAGTGTCAACTACCAAAAACATTCAACTACCTTAATATCACGACACCTCATCTTCTCTCTCCATCCACTTAATCATTCAACTACACTCTCAACTACACCCCCCACAATAACTAGTTTAGTTTAAAATTCAACTCCTCCCACCACTTTTATTTTATTTATATTCTTTATTATTATGATAATAAAATAATAATAATAATAATAATTTATATTTAAAAAATAAATGATTAATATTATTATTTATAAATTCGAGATTTTTTTTTAATTTTTTTAATTCACACTTAATTAATTTTTTTAATGGCAATTAAATAAATACGAGAATTTATAAGAAAAGTTACTAAAAATAATTGAGCTCAAAAAGTTGGCATAAAAAATATGTATGAGACAAGTGTCCCAATTAGAAAAAAGAAAAAAAAAAAAAAACGAAAAGCATCAAACACGCCAAAAAAAAAAAAAACCAGCAAACAAGCCAGAATAAAAGGGAAAAAGAAAAAAGGAAAAAAAAAAAGGGCAAAAGGCCGCCACACTCGCCGGCTTGGGAGGTGTGGCGCACTCTCCAAATTCTGGCCAATCCCAAGCTGCCACGTGGCTATTGGCGGGCCCCACCCAAATTTCTCAACCCAGTTGAGAACTCTCAACTCTTCCCCTTCAACCACCCCCTCTCAACTCCCTTATTGCCCACCCTCAACTAACTTACACCCCTCTCAACCCCCTTATTGTCAATGGCCTAACAACCTCCACTCCCTTTCTATACTAAACCCACTTTAATATTATACTCCATGTGTCCCAGACTAAGGTTCACACTTTGCTTTATTCCTAAAATGGCAACAAGTGAATAGTGTTTTGGACATATATGTCCAAAACTTTTTTAATAATTACAAGAAAACCTATGCTTCTCTAACCTACTTTTTACCCACTTGCATCATGATAGTAGTTTGGACAATTATACGCCCAACCCACTTGACTTTTTACCCTTTTTTGGTTATTTCCTTACTAAGCGTGCAAACCTTAGGTGTGAACCTTAGTCCTGGACGAGTGGAGTAACACTTTTCCTTAATTCCCGTGCCATCTCACTTTTTCTTGTTTCAAATGGGACGGGGGGAGTAATGGCTAATGAAGGAAAAAATATTTTACCATCTCTTCATTTTTTTTCATTTTTTTCTCATTTCTTCTTTGACGAGTCCGTATGACGAATTATATTGATCGACCTCAAATCTTTTTGGACTAAAGCGTTGTTGTTGTTGTATTCGTGGAGAACTAATATCTACATTAGCATTCGCGTCAATCAACTTTCAAACTTGATATCCTATCTCTTTACCAGAAATGGAAAACACATCTCTTTATATATATATATATATATATATATATATATATATGATTCATGTTAGCCGACCCCAACTCATTTTAGTCTTTGTTGCTGTTGTTTATGAAAAGGGATGTTGTCTCCTGAGCATTAGAGACTATTTTTCATGTCATGTTGCAATAAATTGAACTTTCTTAATGTGAAAATGATTACTACTGAACTATCAATCTCATTACGAAAAATGGACCAACTATTATTTGAATTTGTCATCCCACCAGCCACTTCACCTCCTATGCAGCAGCCCCATAACATTGTCAAATGTACCCACTCCGTCCTCTAATGAATGCCCAACTTCTTTTTTTCAAAGTTGCTCTTGACCAGGAGCAAAATGCCCCAAAAAAATTGCTGTCGAGTCTTGATCAAAGTTGGACATTCATTTCGTGATGGAGGGAGCAGTAGGTCAAAATAATAGTAAATCAAAATCAAATATTAACAGCTTCATCAGAATGCAGTCAGATAAATGTACTACTGATACTCTGAAGCTATAACAATGCCAGTTTGAGGATTGAGACCCCTTAATTTGTCCTAACACCAAAAGAAAAGGTCAATTTCCTACAATTGACACTCCACCAAAAAACCAATCATCAATTCGGACCAGAAAATAACAAAACTGATAAATCAAATAAAGTAAAGCCAACTAAAAAGGCAGATTTAAAGTAAAAACAACATCAATTTCCCGAAATTGAGATAGAGGGATGAAGAGAAATTACGTTCCAGGAACGACTGCATCGATCCACGGAGCAGTGGCAGCGGAGGGAGGGTGAGTAGTGGTGAGTTGAACTCCGGTGAGATGAAGTTCAGTGGATCGAGCAGCTAGCCACCCCTTGTCCAGCACCGTCTTACCTATCTCCGCCATTTCTGGTTGGGAGTAATTGTGTGTGTGAGTGTGTGTAAATTTAGTGTTTGTCGGTGGAGTGAGGAGGAAGAAGAGGTTGGGATAAAAATACAAAATTATTTTCTTTACCGCGACCGCGACGGAGATGACTATAGATAGATAGCTAGCCGTAACAATGGGGTTAAACGAATGCGCCAAAATACTCCTTCAGCTGACATTTTTCCTTTTCCTTTTTTTTTTTTTTTTTTTTTTTAGCGAATTGCAATTAGGTCATATCAAATTTTACAATTGGTAGTTCAGTTGTAAATATTTACTCCCTCCTTCTCCTCACATTTAAAGATTGAACAATACTAGGGACACAAAATCTTGCTCACAAAATCCTAGTTGTCATGATTTTATTGGTGTTTTTAAGTAGAGTGTGGCGGGTCCATTATCGATGCAACCAATAAAATATCGCAACCTCATGTTGTGAACAAGATTTTGTGAGATTATTTTGTGCCCCTAGCATTGCTCTTAAAGATTTTCTCACTCGACACGGGATTAATAAATGCCACTCCCTCCGTCCCATAGTAAAAGTCTTATTTTCTCCTTTGGTACGTCTCAGAGTAAGAGCCCGTTTTCTAAAATGGCAAAGAATCTTACTATTCATCCCACTCATTCTCTCTCATATTTTACTTTTATACTCACAACACCAATCAACTTACTATTCACTCTCACTCATTCTTTCTTTTACTTTACTTTTACACTCACAACACTTACTTTACTTCCATCATTTCTTGCAAATGGGAGGTATGACTGTTACTTACTCCGGGACAGAGGGAGTACTATAATAAGATGAAAGAGAATGAATGGACCGGGTGCTGTCAGTATAAAAAGTAAAATATGAGATAAAATGAGTGGGAGGAATAGTAAGGGGATTAATGTTCTGAGTATGACATTAAATATAAATGTTCTAAATCGAGTGGGACGCCCAATATGGTAAAACGTTCTAAGTCGGGCGGGACATAGAGAGTATATTGAAATGTTTCGAATGGCCAATACGTGAGAGTATCTCATCGTTGGTCGAATGTCCGGTCAAAGTCGGGGGTCCAGGGTCGATGTGCCCTAACTTTGAGTCTGTGCGAAAATGTTCCAACTTGACGGTATGAGATACAGTATTTCTTAATTGGGCTCTTTTCGTATTTATTGCCCCAGTCTACTTAGCGTTTCATACACTGGCGGAGGTAGGGCATAGGCTACGGTGGCAATTGCCCCCATTCAAAATCAATAATTTAGTAATGCAATTTTTGTAAGATATTGGTAAAAATAAGTGATTTAATGCAAATTGCCCCCATTGGTAGAAAAAAAAATACATTATAAATGATTTTTTCCCCACATTAGTTGGTGTATTTATTTTCAAATATATTTTGCCCCTTTTATAAAAAAATCATCGCTCCGCCACTGGTGACGCACCTAACAGTATGGTGCAAACATTGGGTGCCAATCCATTAAACCTTACACCATGACGATGGTCATCCTGTGTATGCAAGACTTTGTCTCATGCGGATGAACACGGACAAACGGATCCTGAGGGGACTTGTGCTAGGCACATAGTCTATAAGTGCCAATTTAGTCCCGGTGTTGAGTTGATGGTCAGTTATAGTGTTCAAAAGTGTTAGTGATAGTGATAAAGAGTGTCAGTAATAGTATTAAAGAGTATCAGTGATAATGTTAAAGAGTACTAGTGATACTGTAAAAGAGTATCACTGATAGTTAAAGAGTGTCAGTAATATTATTAATAAGTGATGGTAGTAGTTTTTAAGAGGATCAGATATAGTGCTAAAGAGTATCATAGTGTCAGTAAAATAGAGTGTTCGTGGTAATGTTTAAGAGTGTCAGTTGTAGTGTTCAAAAGTGTAAGTGGTAATGCTAATAGTATCAGTGATAATGTTAAAGAATACAAATGGTAGTGTTAAAGAGTGTCACTGATAGTGTTTAAGAGTGTCAGTAGTATTATTGGTGAGTGGCGGTAGTAGTTTTTAAGAGTATCAATGGCAGTGTTAAAAGTGTCGTGGTCGTTAACCCGTTTTTCTAAGTCTCAAGAAAAACTGACTTTCAAATGATTTTGGCTACCTTTTAATATCAAGATCAACGACGCTCTTAACGATGAAAAAATGTACTCCATCTGTTTCCTACTTTTCCCTTTTGGTATGTTTTAGAATAAAAGTCTCAATCCTAGTAACAAATGAATAGTGTTTTAGATATTTTTATCTATGTAATAATTTTTAATTACAAAAGATCAACATTTAATCAACCTACTTTTTATCCATTTGCAAAATGAATAGTGCTTTAGACCATTTACCACAACCCACTTGTATTATTTATTATTCTTTTTTATTATTTCTTTAACAAGCGTGCCTACCTAATGTAAAACTCATACTCTTCGCTGGTTAACGGTTATAACCGGCGGTTAAAAAAGCCGTTAAATCTTAACAGTAACCTAACCGATAACCGTTAACTTCCGGTCACAGTTTCCCGGATCCTGTTTATCCGGTTCTGTAGGTTTTTTTTTTTACAGTTTTTTAAGGTTTTATAGTAGTTTTTTTAAAACAGTTTTGAAGTGTTTTTTTTATAAATAAAATGTGACAGTCACTAACTATAATTTTCTTAAAAATAATACTCCCGTTGTCCCATACCAATGGATACTTTTGATCAAACCAATTTGAACTTTGACTAACATTTTAGGCTAAATTATTATTTTTCATAAAAAAAATTAAAAAAGTTATTAAATTAGTAATAGATATATTATCAATAACTGTTTTTAAGTTTTTATGGAGATAAATTATTTACATAAAATGTTGGGCAAAATGCACATTAGTACCCCTAAAGTTTCATAGGAGTTGTAATTTAGGTCCTAATGTTTCAATTTTGGCAATTTGGTGCCTAATGTTCACATTTTGTGGCGAAATGCGTCTTTTTTGGATGATAATGGATGGAAGCTAACAGAATTAACGAAAAATCTAACGAGCTTATTTGAAACTTGCATTTCTTACCCATAAAGTTCAATAGTTATTTATTTTGACCCAATTTTGTCAAAAAATTTACAACTCCCAAAATTATATATATATATATAAAATAATGTATATTTAAACTAACCCAAAAATATTTACATTAAATATCAAAGTAAAATATTATTTATCATTTAAAATAATAAATTTTTTGTATAGTAGTGAAAATTAAAAAAAAAATGCTTTACACTAAAATCATTTACATAATCCTAATTCCTTAAGTACATGACTAAAACTATGTTATAAAAAAAAAAAAAAAAAAGAGAAGGTAAATTGCTAAATTTAGATATTAATCCATAGATAATAGACTTAAAAAACTTCTTTTGACCTAAATTTGCTTGGAGAGGGAAAATAAAAAATAAAACATAAATTTCTACCTTCTTCGTCTCCTTCCCCCTACCCCACCCCACCGACCCACTAGCCACCTTCACATCTCTTCTTCTCCTATGCTTTCTCTCACTCCCACGACGCCAACTTGCGTTTCTTGGTAAAAAAAAAATGCAATTATTAAAGAAGCTTGTTAAATTTTTCGTTAATTTCTTTAGCTTCCATCCATGATCATAAAAAAAAGACCCATTTCGCCGCAAAAAAGGTGAACATTAGGCACCAAATTGCCAAAAGTGGAACATTAGGACCTAAATTGCAACTCATATAAAACTTTAGGGCACTAATGTGCCATTTGCCCTAAAATATTAGTCAAAATTCAAATAGGTTTGACCAAAAGTGTCCATTGGTGTGGGACGGAGGGAGTATATAAAAGATATTATTTTTAAATGCAAAAAAAAGGACGGTACCCTTAAATTTTTATTTATTAAATTAAAATTACAAAGAAGGGACAACCAAACCTTGCCCTTTTATAATAAAGAGAGGAAATAATGGAGTCTTACTTCAACCAAGCTATTACAATTAAATAAAAATAAACCTAATCTGAAAATTAAAATAAAAACTAATCTAATCCCCGTCCTCACTTCTCATAGAGTCTTCGACATCGTATTGATATTGTGGATCTAGTATGAGACTTAGCATATTAGAGAGTAGAGAGAGAAATAGTAGAGAGAAATAAGGTGGAAATAAAATGGTAGGACAGAGGTGATATTTATAGGTAGCAATATGTCAAAAAAAATTGATTTTTTTCCCATTATTTTTGGATCTGGTCAAATTTTTAACGAATACTAACGACTAATTTGAAAACTAGACGTTATAGTCAAACTAGCCGTTAGAAATCTGACTGGGAAATGTTGGGTTTCGTGCAATCATACGCAGTGGAAAACATTACATGAAGAAACCCAAACCTAAATCTGTTATGATCAATAATTCATAATATGTAAGATGAAAGAAACTAACCCTTGTAGATTGAGATATGAAACCTTGGATTTAGATGCTAAGACGAGCACACTCTACCGGTGATCCACACGTCGAACAGATTCAAGAACTCTTCTTGACTTGACTGCTAGGTCCTTCAGATTGAAAAACTTGATGGAGAACGATTCTTCAATTGCTCCATTTGATTATTATGGTTTGATGATTGAGAATAATCAAACCCAATAACCCTAGTATAATATGTATATTTTCTCTCTACAAGAAAGAAGTTGTGATTTCACAAATCAATGTTATGTGACTGAATCCCGGCTGTACATAATATACTCCCTCCGTCCCAACTCACTTGACACTTATTTCCATTTTGGTCAATCCCAGTTCACTTGACACTTCCCAAAATAGCCTACTTTTTATAATATTATATTCACTCTACCCCACCACTCATTCTCTCTCTTCATTTTTCACCACTCAATTTATCCAACCAACACTACTATATACCCCACTCATTCTCTCTCTTCATTTTCCACCACACATTTTCCTTATTTTTATTATTTTTCCTTAGTTATTGTGCCCACCTCTTGGGTGTCAAGTGAGGTGGGACGGAGAGAGTATACTAGAGGTCTCCAAGATCCTTTAGGGTTTAGGACTTCTTGTCCAACAAGAAAATCCTAAAATAAACTGCCGTACGCCTCTGGAGTCGTACGGCTAGGTTGGAGCCGTATGGCTCCTTCCCAGACGTACGGACCAAGTTCCGTACTTCCTCGTTTTTCGTTCCATTTAATTATCCGCTCTGTGTGTATGACCCAATAGGATTATACTAAGTTGGCAACGAGTCCGAACCATTCAGATCCCTTAAGTCATAAGCGGACTCTAGCAACCCATTATGACTACCCAATTAGTATAACTTTGAAATCAAAAGTTTCCTAAATAGAACATAACACAATCTCTTTGTTACGCGATGTCTATTGAACGTAAGCCATGGTTAATGGTCAACTTACTTTGTTCAATGTTTTCTCGATCCTGAATGCATTGATAATGTTAGAACATGGCTTGCAATACAAGTTATTTGGACTTCCATTAATAAAATCATGACTATAATATTAATATAAAGTATAGTCAAACCTAGTCAATGTGTAGAATCCCTGAAATATAATTTACCTATTTATGATGGGCAAAATGGTAAATCAACATTGCTTAAGAAATGAATAAGTATGGTCCCTATTTGAAGTGTCACCATGTTTCATATATAAAGGCCCTTCCATCAAGCCTAAAAACTACTTGATTCTTACTTTTCTCATTCTAAATAATCTTCATTTTGTTAAAGAAGACATTGAGAGATTAAGAGACACTATCACTTAGAAGATCATCTCCCTACATCCTCTTCTTCATCTAAAGTTCTCCCTTCAAGTTATCAATATGGATTCAACAGGTAATCATCGCTTCCGCCTTCATCTCCTTCCTCATTCTTCTTCTAAATATGAGTATGGCATTCAGGGTTAAATTGTTCTAACAATTGGTATCAGAGCCCGCTCATTATTTAGTTTGAGTTTGAGTTCTTTTAAGAAAACTTTATGCTTTAATTGATTCATTTTTTTCTGTTGAATCATAAAGATTTGATGATGATTAGGGACTCTAATTCATTCATAGAGTACTGATAATCTTCATCTAAAATTAAGAAAATGGTTTGAAAGTTTTGTTCATTAAAACTCAATGATTCAAGTTTGACTATCCCTTCATAACATGGTTTTATGTTTTGTGCATACCATGTGGATCTACTTACTTGATTCCATTAATTTTAAAAGCAATATTATCCTAAATAACATGGTTTTATGTTTTAAGCACATACCATGTGGATCTACTTGCAATTCATTTGATTTTGGGAAAAATTTAGACAAAAATTCAGAAGTGCAGAAAATCTGGCACGGTCGTGCCCTTTGTTTGGCACGGTCGTGCGCATTCATTTCCTTGAACCGGTGCATCTGAATAGTGTTGGTCCGAACGGGTGTCTTGTTTAATCCGGTCGGACCGGTTCGTTTGGCACGGTCGTGTCTCTGGTTTAGCACGGCCGTGCTCATTGTACCGTGAAAACATGCACTTTCGGATAATTTTGGCACGGTCGTGCATCTTTTTTTAGCACGGTCGTGCAAAGTGTGCCGTGAGAACGTCTTTTCCGCTAATTTTGGCACAGTCGTGCCTTATGTTTAGCACGGTCATGCACATTACGCCGAGAAAAACAATGTTTCTGTAAATTGATGCACGTCCGTGCACTTTTATATGCTCGACCGTGCATCTACTGTTCATCAGAATTGGATTTTTTTTGAATTTTTCTGTATAATTTTGTTTTTCCCTTTGGAACAAAACATACATTTTTCAAACCCTAAGGCCTTGATTAATTATATGCTTTGACAATTTTATTCATTGTTTAAATAATATTGTCGCCTAAGTGATTTACGTTATTTAAACCCTAAAATTGTAAAGTGTTGGATGTTTAAGTTGATATGTGAATGGCTTGAATTTTCCAAAGAAGATCTTGACATTTGACTAAACTTGGGCATTCATGTGGTAACAAGTAAAATGAACATTAGGTTATTTTCTTAGGTACTTATGTCGGCCCAAAGGAAGATTAAGTATTTATTAAAATATAAGTTCAAATTACTTGTTGCCTAAGGCAATCATTTATGAGTCAACTCGCAATCCAAAGATTAGTTTTGATGTCATGTTGATTGTCTTGTTGATGGATTTCGTTGATATAATTAATCATTTTTCATTATGTAGTGTCTTATACATGTTTTGTATTCATTCTTGTTCTCAAAATTCCAACAAATTTGTTTATTGCTTCATCTGTAATTACTGCTATGAGTACCGTTGCAATGTGGGACTAATTTTAAAACTTGGAAAAATAAATTGATGATGATATTAGGCTATATGGACATAGATCATGCATTAAGGGAGCCGTTTCCTCTTCCTCTCTCTAACGAAAGCACTCAAGAAGAGTGCTTAAATGAGGAGAAGTGGAAACGCTCCAATCGTGTGAGCCTAATGATCATGAATATAGTTGTCCCGGAGACCATTTTGACCGGTATCTTCAAGGATATTGATGCTAAAATATTCCTTGATATGCTTGAAGAACGTTTGGCATCTACCTCCTCTCATGGGACAAAGAGAAGAGGTAAGGATGTTGCGGTTGCAAGAAATAAGAAGCGTAAAGGATCATCTAATGATCATGAAGAATGCTTCTTTTGCAAGGACCTCAATCACATGAAGTACGACTGCCCTAAGTATCACGCTTGGCGTGCTAAGAAAGGTATGTCATTTGGTCTTTGTTTGTGATAAAGGGTAATTTGGTTTCATTTCCTACATATACATAGTGGTTGAATATTGGAATGACAACTCACATAAAGGAAGTTTATGTAGGATTGCCTGAAATACCGAAGTCCTGGAGAAGATGAAGGATTCATCTATATGGAAGCCAGGATCCGGTTGAAGTGCAAGGCATCAGGAATTTTTGTTATTGTTAAAGTACTTAGTAATATTTATATAAATACTACATTTGTTGTACCGTCATTTAGACGGAATTTGATATTTATCACACTATTGAACAAAGAAGGTTATTTTGTTCAATTTTATAAATGTGATTTTTATTTTTATTCCAATGTTGATGGTACTAGTACTTTGTCAAGTAGTCTTTATTCACTTGACCTTATTTACACAATAAATGAATCCCATAAATAATGAAACCAAAACTAGAAAGCAAAAGTTATCAAGTAAATTTTAAGGCATAGGCGTTTGGGTCATATTTCCAAGAGGAAAATTGATAAGCTTATGTTAAAGGAAATCTTGAACAAACTTGATATTTTGAAAAATACTTTTGCATTAAATGCCTTAAAGAAAATTTACAAACATTAAAAGAATAAGTATTCTCGAGAGCATCAAGTGTCCCAAAGAACTAATACATTCGAATATTTGTGGGCCATTCATTAATCCTTCATGGAAAAGTCAACAATAGTTATTATGTTTATAAATAACTACTCTCAATATGGATACATTTATTACTTCATGCAAAGACTCAAGTTATGGACGTTTTCAAGTCTTATGAGGTCAAAGTTGGAAACCAACTTTGAAAGACTATTAAGAACATTAGGTCCAATCATGATAGAGTATATCATGGTTGGAATGTTTGTTAAAGAGAACAACGTCTAGGTCCTTTTTACTCGCTATTTTGAAGAGTGTGGGATTGTCTCCATCTACATTAAGCCGGGTACGTCTAGCATAAATGATGTACACAAGAGACATGATAAAATCCTTAAGGAAATGGTAATAAGCATGTTTTGTGCTTCTTTTACCTCACTCATTATGGGCGATACATTAAAACCGCAGCCCTTATTCTCGTTAAAGCTCCCTCTAAGCTACTAATAAAAACCCTTTATAATTTTGGGACGAATAAGGAACACGTCCTTAAATCATCTTCATTTATGGGGTTGTCTAACATAAGGGTAGACCTTATAAGTCTACTAAGGGCAAGTTAGACATAAGATTGTTAGTAGTTATTCATGAGGTAAGCCGAGAGATCTAGGGGATATATAAATTTTACAACAAAAAAATTTGAACATTTTGAAACGAGAAGAGCTAGGTTCTTTGAGGATGTTGAATTTAGTGGGAGATTAGGTGTAATATTTTGAATTTGGAAAAGAAGAGGCATCCATTTCTTCACCTCTTCCATAAGTTCCAATTGGATTTCAAATTTTGTACTTGATATTCAAGAAGAACATGCAATTCAAAATAAATATGGGTTCCCTATAAATATTGAACAACATGAAAATGTTGATCATAAGAAGGAAATTCAACAACCTCAAAATTAGGAAGAACCAAGTGCCCTTAAAGAGATACAATAGAGTAAGAAGGATTGCAATACCGGATAATTATGAGATGTATCTTACCGAGAAATAAAGGACACATAGGTTTAGTGGGAGATGAGTCATTCATCTATCATAAAGCCATTAACGGTCCTAATTCTCATAAGTAGATTAATACCATATATAAAGAGTTGAAATCTTTGAAAGATAACAACTTTTGGGATCTTTTACATTACCTAAAGATGTGAAACCTATAAATGGGTCTCTAAGACCTAAAAGGATTCACAAAAGTAATGTTGAAAGATATAAAGACCCATCTAGTTGCTAAAGAATTTTCAACTCATAAAGAAAGGCATTAATTATCAAGAAAGAAACATTTCCCGGTAGCTTCTAAAAACTCTTTAAGAACCATTATGGCACTAGTAGCAATTTGTGTTTTAAGCTTCATCAAATGTATATTAAGAACTTTTCTTAATGGAAACATTGGGGAAATTATCTATATGAAGAAATCCATTTATGGACTTAAGTAAAACTTCTCATTAATGGTATTTAAAGATTAATCAAGTTATTCTTTCATTTGGTTTTGAAATGAATCTTGATAAATATTGTATATACCATAAGTTCAGTGGGAGCAAAAATTATAATTTTGGTCTTATATGTGGGTAATATTTGCTTGCTAGTAATGTTTTAAACCTTAATAAGGAAACTAAGAAATTTCTTTGGAATGAAAATTCTTGGTGAGGCATCTTTTTGTATTAGGAATCCAAGTTCACTGTGAGTATTCAAGGAGTATTTTGGGATTATCACAAAAGGCCTATATAGAAAAGGTATTACAAAAGGTATAGCATGCAAAACTATAAACCACTTGACACCCCTAATTTTAAAGGAGACATGCTTAGTCTCAAACAGTGTCCTAAAGTTAATTATGAATCCAAGTATATAGAAAATATCCCTCTTTGCATCAGCAGTAAGAAAGCTTAATAAATGCGTAAGTCTTGCATTCAATGTTGGGATGCTTGGTCAATACTAAAGCAATCCAGAAAGAACATTAAGTAGTAGCCAAAAGAATGATATAGTATTTACAAAACACAAAGATCTACATGCCTATTTTTAATCGGATAATCTTGAGATCATTTGGTATTCCGATATTTGTTAAAATTACATGGCTACATAAGTTTTAATGGACTGTGATTTGTCAAAACAAGTGTCGAAAGACCAATTAAGATATGACTATCAGGTAGCAGTTCCGTACTCTAACAAAAGGTTTATGGATTTAGACATTAAGTATCTTGTTATAAAGAAAAGAGTACAAAATGAACAGAGAAATACAACTTATTAGAACACTCCATAATTTAACGGATCCATTTATGAAATGTTATCATCTTTAGTGTTTCACGAGCATGTTGCTCATATGGGTGTAACAATTTGATAACATTTAATTTAGTGAGAGTTTTGTGTTGTACTTCATTAATTGCTCTATTATTTTTTGATCTCATTTGGTAAAGTTGGACTAGTTGGAAGAATATGTATATATTCATTATGATTCCATGATACACATCTATACTTTTGATCTATGTCATTTAGTTAGATTTGTATTTGTGATTATAGTGGGTTTAGTTGCGAATCAATTACAACGACTGCCCCTTTAGTCCTATACTTATATGGCTAATGGACGAGATTGTTATAGATGACAACAAAGTGCACATTTGGGTTGTTATTTATGTTATACTTATGATTTAAAAGGAAGAACTTTGTTTTGCAACCCAAGTTGGAGATTGTTAGAACATGGCTTGCAATACAAGTTATTTGGACTTCCATTAATAAAATCATGACTATAATATTAATATAAAGTATAGTCAAACCTAATCAATGTGTAGAATCCCTGAAATGTAATTTACCTATTTATGATGGGCAAAATGGTAAATCAACATTGCTTAAGAAATGAATAGGTATGGTCCCTATTTGAAGTGTCACCATGTTTCATATATAAAGGCCCTTCCATCAAGCCTAGAAACTACTTGATTCTTACTTTTCTCATTCTAAATAATCTTCATTTTGTTAAAGAAGACATTGAGAGATTAAGAGACACTATCACTTAGAAGATCATCTCCCTACATCCTCTTCTTCATCTAAAGTTCTCCCTTCAAGTTATCAATATGGATTCAACAGCTAATCATCGCTTCCGCCTTCATCTCCTTCCTCATTCTTCTTCTAAATATGAGTATGGCATTCAGGGTTAAATTGTTCTAATAGATAATACAAATGACATTGATCCAATCAATTCATTTGAGCATGGCCATGCATTTCATCAGTACCATTCATCGAGTGACCAAAGCTTGACATCTTTTTTGACGAGAAACAAATCCCTTCTTGGCTTATTACTCTTCCGGTCTTCCCTACATGATTCCGATTATGCCAATAATATCCTTTGTAGCTACCCGGTTAAGGGTAACGTTTGAATATGTCAAACGTAATGCTCATAATGTGGAAGACTGTAATAACCTCAGGTATAAAGATTCAAGTGATATAACTATATAAGATTTAATTATGATATTTTGACAATGACATAAATCTCATAGGGGTCAGTCCAGTATTTGTTCTCCAATAAATACCCATAAGTCTAATTGTATCGCATACACATAATCATCATATGATTATCTATTAAACTTATACTAGTAATTAATCATAATTACTAGGGACGGAGATTATTATAATAAACATGCAAAATATATAATAATCAAACATTCAATATCTTTATTAAAGCGTAAAGTAAATGATAACATTAATCGTTCAAATAACGTGCCTAGGGCATACACACCAACAGGAAAAACTAGCTGTTATAGGCGGTTAACTGGTGGTTTTAATCGGCGTTTTGGCTTTCCGGTTTTAACCGCCGGTTCACGGTTTTGAAAAGGTGAACCGGAACCGGACAGTTAACCAATGGTTCACGATTGGATCGGTTCACAGTTTCACGGTTTTGACCGGTTAGAAACTGCCGGTTAAGCCGGTTCTGGTTGAGTTTTGGCCACATTTACATAAAAGATGGGACTGTTCATACAAATGAGTCTCCTTGTTTTTAATTAAAAGCATATAATTTTTAATGAAAATGTAAGAATTTGTAGTTAAACCTGTGAATATTTAACTGAATGTGTGTAGTATTAATTTATATCGAAGGAGTTTACATATATTTTAGGGATTTTTACCAATAAGTCTCTCATAAAAGGAGGAATTTGCCTATAAAAACAGATATTTTTATATCTACCTTAGGGTCCCTTGGTTGAAATCGATTTTCCCAATAAATCACTCACACTTTTTAAATGGCAAAACTACACTCACCTATATACCACGTCTTTTGCCCCTCTTCTCCCCCAAATTGTAAACCTAGCCCGCTCGCTCTCTCTCTCTCTCAATTTCTCTCTCTGCTCTCGATAACACTTTATCTTCTCCGGTAACTCCCTCCCCATCCCCCCTCTCAGGCCATCTCTTTGACTACAAGATCATATGTATTCGTCTTCACTAGTTCTATCAACAAAACCCTAACTGGTAACCCTAGTTTCGCTCCAGATGCCAAATTCATGCATTCATTCATCAACGATTTCTCCGATTGATCTGTTGATGTTAGCTACGGATTTCAATCACGTTTGATTTTGAAGTTTTCTAAGGGATTTGTTCTTTTCTGTAGTAGTCAAGGTGCATTAGTGGATTCGATTATTTAAAGAGCATCAATGAATCCACAACCGACTTCTTCCTCTTCCAGCCTATTTTGAAACATCCAGATATGCGTTTTGTGTTCTAGGGTTATCTTTTCGATTCTTAATTGTTTTGTGTTCGATTTTGAATATACAACTGATAAATGTGTTTCTATGGTTTTTGCTTCAATTTTCTCAAGTGATTTGTGTTTGGTTTTGAAGCAAACAACTGATGAATGTGTTTTAAGGATATTGGGTTCATATTTTCAGCTGGTTTTGGATTCAATTTTGAAGCATGCAACTGATAAATGTATCTAAATCACACAATTGTGAAATGAATGTCTCAGTTTTAAAAGTGAAAAATTTAAGCAATAAGTGAGATATGAATTTAACAATTTCAATAAAATTTCTTAGTTGTTTGATTAGTTAGAGGATTTATCAGTTGTTTGTTTAGTTTAGAGTATTTATCAGTTGTTTGTTTAGAACATATTTGAGAAAAATTGCAAGTGAAAAAAAAAGAATAACAGAGAGATCAATTTATCAATTTTAAATTTGAAAAATTATGAAAAAGTGAGAGATTATTTTATCAGTTTTTATAGTGAATTATTAACAAGTGAGAAATGAATGTCTTAATTTAATTAAAAGGTATATAGCATCACACAACTGTGAAATCACACAATTGCGAAACCATACAACTGTGAAATAAATTGAGAAATGGTTTTACAAATGAATAATCACACAACTATAAAATCACATAATTGTATAATCATACAACTGTGAAATCAATTGAGAAATAATTTTACAAGTGAAAATGACACAACTGTGAAATCATACATTTGTGAAATCATACAACTGTGAAATCAATTGAGAAATAATCTTACAAATGAAAAAGGGAAAATCACACAACTGCGAAATCAGTTGAGAAAAAAAAAAATTAAAACTGAAATTTTTATTTCCTAAAACTTGAATTATGTGTTGAGTATACTTGTTTGATTTGTCTTGGCGACACGATTAAAACAGTGCTTTCAGATTATTTTTTCGATTTATAAATTATGAGATATACAATTTTAAAATTTTGGGTTGAAAAAAAAAAGAAAAGAGAGAAAGAGGAAAGAGAATGTGTGGAAGAAGGGAGAAAGCGCATGTTCATGTGCGCTCGTTCATCTCACACGCGCGTGTTTCAGCCAGGGCAATACTGTCTAGCAAAATTTCTAAGGACTTTTTTTTGTGAGTGTTCATAATGTCTGTCCTTATTGATCATTTTTATTCTGCTGAGGGTCTTATTGGTCAAAGCCTCTATATATTCTACCTATTAAAATTATTTTTGTGAAAGTTTTTCTGATTCATTTAGAATTTTATTTTTTTTTCCTGATTAAAATATGAGCTATTATTAAAGGATGGAGACCGGAGAGTATGGGACATAAAAGAACAATAAATAATATGATCGGATGAAATAAATAAAAATAAATGGCGCCATGCATTCTGGTTGAGGGATTCGATTTATAATAGAAGCAGCTCAAAAATCCCAAAATAGCTACCAACCTGAATCCTTATCCCCATCGGATCAAATCCGGCCAAAACCCATACATATCTTTTTATTATCATGTCATCATCACTCTCTCCTCCCTCGACTTGCGTGCCAAATCTCCATTTCATCCGCACATTACGTATATATGCACGCAAAATAATACTCCAATTATTGAGATCTGTCGTCAACCCTAAAGAAGAAGAAGAATCAAATCAAACATTATTCTTTCGACCGCGAAATGGATTCAATTGCGCTGCGACGCCTCAAATCTGTTCAAGATCACCTCCTTCCTTCCGCCGCCGACGTGAATCAACCGCCACCCCCGGCGGCGATTCAGACGAGCAACACCGCCGGCGAATTCGTTCAAGGTAATATTGGTGATTATACTGGATATGTTGACGTATCTGTTCTATTAAATTAAACTATTTTGTTTTCAATAAATTCTAATTGTAGTAGAAGACTTTAGTGATTATTACCCACTAATTCTGCTTTTGATTACTCCCTCCGTCCCAAAATGATCTTCACGTTAGACTATTCAAACCTTTTAAAGGATATGAGCATTTGCTTCACTAGCCATGTTGATGAGAAGATCATTTCGGGACAGAGAGTATTTGGTTATGATCACCTATTAAAACAATTTCTTTTGGAAAACTGTACAAGTAATTATGGAGCGGAAATAAGTTTTGTTAGGTTAGGTGATGGTGTTACAAGCTGTTTATGACACCATTTTTAGATGCTCTCAATAGTCTCAATTTGTTTTTAGTGGTCAACTCCACGGCTGATGAAATTTTGAAAAGTTATTACTGACCACACTTTTTTACTGGTGCATAATAATAAGTTTTTAGAATTTTATTGACATAATTAAGTTTTTTGAACATTAGGTCAAAGTTTGATCAAGTTGAATACTTGCCTGGAAGGCGGATGTAGCAATTTTGGGAAGTAATTAGGAGAAAATGAATAGCAAAAATGACAAGAAAATTTGAAGGAGGAGATATATTGAACTTTTCAGGGCATCCTTGTTGATGATTCTGGCCGTGTTGCAATTTTAATGGCTCTGCTCAGTCCCTACCATAACAAGATTTCAAAAGCTCTTAAAGCATGGTCTTCATTTCGAACTTTGAACTCATGTTGATCGTTGATAGGTGTGTCGGAATATGCATGTTGAGCATCTATAATTGTACGAGCTATGCTAGGATTACAAAAAGACTTACAAAATTTTAGTTACAAAATGATTTGGGAGTTATTAATTGGATAATCACTTATCGGGACCCACAAACACAACACTTAATCAAACGTTGCCAGATCATTTTGTCAGCAAAACTTTGTAAACTTTTTTTGTAACTTTAGTTTTACTCTAATTGTAACCTGGAAATGATCAAGTTGTACCTTAGGGGCCATTGTGCCATATGGGTTTGTTTATATGATGCTCAAAGTAATAGGGATGCATTTGTTTGGGAGTTATCTTGTATCTTATCCAAGGTTAAATGATGTTCTTGTTTGTTGGTCATCATGATTTTCATTTTAATTCACATCGTCATATTGATGCCTTCTAATATTGTGCAGATGAGAAATATAGTGTTGTACTCCCTGAAAAACTGCATACAGGGAAGTGGAATGTATATAGGTTAGCTACTCTCCTTTTTTATGTCGATAATACTTCTTTCCCTTTTTTATCTCAATTGTTTTTCTCTCACTAAACCCGTCGTTGTATTTACTTATTCATGACAGATCCGCGCAATCTCCACTAAAGCTAGTCACTGGGTTCCACGAGCATCCTGAAATTGGCACATTGCATGAGAACTTCCTGTGAGAATCTTCTCAACTCACATGTCTCTGTGCTTGACACATCTAATATGTTTAGGCTATTCATGTTTTTCACTTTAATCTGGTTAAAAACAGGCTTGATGAAATTCTTGTACTATTTTTGACTTTCCAGTAGATGTTGAATTGCAGTTTTACTCTAAACTTATTTAACTGAGACTTTATCTTTCATTATTTTCCTAATAGTTTTGTGTATGCAGACACGCAGTTGAGACATACCGAGATTACAAGTACTTGGGCACACGTATTAGGGTCGATGGAACCATTGGAGAGTAAGCACATCATTTACTAAATGAGTTCATATGTGGATTGTTCATTGATTAAACAGTAGTAAAATAATTAGAACGTGCCTCATCTCTTAGTTGTGTTCTTCCCTCTTGAAGGTATAAATGGATGACATTTGGAGAGGCAGAAACCGCTCGATCAGCTATAGGTTCTGGACTGCACAATCATGGAATAGTGAAGGCAAGTGTAGTTGGTTTGATTTATTTCTCGAAACGCCTCTTATAAACTGTTGATACTTTATACCCAACTGACATGGAGCACATAAAAGTAATTATTATTTGTCTTTATTTTAAACTTGCACGAGTCTTTTTTTGCATCTGATTGGTGTCCCTAATATATACTTCCTCCGTCCCATAACAACGTCAATAAAATTGAATGCGCGGGAATTAAGGAAGTACTCCTTCCGTCCCAAAATGAATGACCGAATTTGCTTTTGATTCATTTTGGAACAGAGGTAGTAACTATAAATAATATTGATAGTGGAGTAGATGTTGTGAGTATGAAAAGTAAAGTAGGAGAGACAAAGTTGGGTAGGGAATAGTTGGTGGATTGTTGTGAGTGTGGCAAGTGGGTCAAAGAACCATTATCAAGTTTTCATTTTGGGATAGTAACATTTGTTATAGGATGCCCAAAAGGGAAAGAAGTAATATTTGTTATGGGATGGAGTATGTGAGATTGAATTTCTTACTGCTGTTCATATATGACTACATTGTATGTAAGAAACAATATACTTGCTTGAATTCATGTGTTAAGAATAATGGTGTCATTGGTGTAATTATTTTTGCTTTCATCTGGAACAGGGATCTTGTGTTGGAATTTATTTTATCAATAGACCAGAGTGGTTGATTGTGGATCACGCCTGCTCAGCATATTCATATATTTCAGTCCCTTTATACGACACTCTTGGTGTGTAAGTGTGCCATCATAAATCTTTTTGGCCCATAACTTTCCTGTTGTATATGTAAGCAGATATGTTTAATTTGCAGGACCGGATGCTGTCAAGTATATTGTGCATCATGCTGATGTGAAGGCCATTTTTTGTGTGCCAAGTACACTAAACATTGTGAGTTGGATCCTTGTCCACTTCATTAATGAAATTCATATCTACTATAGTACTCCCTCCTTCCCGAAAAGTTAGTCCCTCTTTTTTTTGTTAGTTTGAATGAAATTTGAGCTGTTTAATTACCCTAATGAGAATCTAAAAAATGTTATTGATTATATTTATAACAGTGTATCAATAACAAGTTTTAAATTAGGATAATTAAAAGTCACCTAAATTATTGCTCAAAGTTCATTCAAACTAACAATGAAAAAAAAGGGACTAACTTTCCGGGACGGAGGGAGTATATCATCTGGAAGTCACAGCTCCTATTCTACTTTCTTTGGTAGTGTAACATATAGAGACTATTAACTATGCTTGTCTACATCTTAGCGTAATTGCAACATAGCAAGTGTAACGCGAAAGAGTGTAGCATGTGAAAAATAGTTTCGTATCTGTTGTATCATAATACAAGAGCCATTGAACGAATTGAGCTTAGTTCGTATTTATAGAGGGTATAGAATTCCAAGTTTTTTTTTATATGTTGCTACGTCCATATAAAGTCTTGTTACATAAGTTGCAAAATACCTGACGCTTCTCTGCCCAACTTGCAGCTATTGAGCTTCCTATCCGAACTTCCAAGTGTACGTTTGATAGTGGTATGTACTTCTTGAACATCCTAGTCTATTGAACGGAAAAGCTCCAGGTGTAGTATTTGGACTTTTCGGTAAATTTAACTAATGGAACTGTATTTTTGACATGTTTTCCTTTATCGCGTGTGTAACAGGTAGTGGGAGGAGTGGATGAGCACCTCCCATCACTTCCAGCAACTTCTGGCATCCAGCTGATATCATATCTGAAGTTACTTGGTCAGGTTGTATGAAGTTCCTTGCCATTGTTTATAATGTCCTATAATTAGTTGCCATTACTGTTCTTTTGGTCCGTGGATTTTAGTTTTTGAGGTTGATAGCTTGCTTGTTGGCTTTTCACTGGAAATTCCAGCAACTACTTCCGCATTCAAAGATTGGGATCAAGTGAGAATAGGGGAAATTACAAACACAATATCCTCGTTCATCTATTCTAGTCAATGGGAGGAAGGGAAGAAAAGAAACAGATCAACTATAGCAACCATATCCAGTCACCCCAGCAAGATCAGGAGTTCATGTACTAAGGATTAATAAATTAAAATGACCTCTAGAAAAAATGCTTCAAAATATATCATTCGTATAAGTCACACTTTAGAACTACAATTACTATAGAGCCAAAAGAAAAGAAGGAAAATGTCTCTGGGATGGAACTGGACCCGCACTGGAAATCCTCTTTTTAGTAGGCAAAGTATTACAAACCAACTCTCTTTTCTCATGGATATTATAAATTTCAGGGCCGTAGAAATCTTCAGCCTTTCTGCCCTCCCAAACCTGACGATATTGCAACTATATGCTATACAAGTGGTACTACAGGCACACCAAAGGTACCTACTTATGCTTGTGAACCTTGACTCTTGATTTTTTAGTGCAAGGTATTGGCTGAAATTTGATTTTCTCCAATATAATATATTTCATCTTTTTTTTTTTTTTTTACTGATTCCCATCTCTGGAAGGGTGTCGTTTTGTCGCATCGGAACTTGATTGCAAGTGTTGCAGGCAATTCCGAGAAAGTCAAATTCACTTGCTCAGATATGTAAGCTGTTATTTGATTTCAGTCAATGGGTGTATAATTGGTATCTGTTTTCTCCTTCGATTACTGGATAATACCTTTTCTTTTGACAGCTACATATCCTATCTTCCTTTGGCGCATATCTATGAGCGAGCTAACCAAATTATGGCGGTTCACAGTGGAGTCGCTGTTGGCTTTTACCAGGGGGTATGTGTTGCAAATGCAATTGGATATCTTATCTTTTGTTTACCGGAGAAATAGGCATGGAGTTATGCTCTCAATTTCACTTGTTTACAATAACATTAAAAGCTTGTGAAGCGAATAACCTGAGAGTAGTAATTACTATGCATCATAGTCAACTTCCTTGTGATTTTTCATCTTTCTTCGATAACGAAATTAGTCCTTTAATTTGCAGGACAACTTGAAATTAATGGATGATCTGGCTACTCTAAGACCGACAATATTTTGCAGTGTTCCCCGTCTTTACAACAGAATTTATGCTGGGTACTATAATTGATTGCCTCGTTATGTTTACTCATTATCTTTTGATTTTCATTCTTTCTTAAGTGATTTGAGGGCTATTGCCGATTGAATAGTTTCATATCCTTCCTGTCTGTGGTTTTGCTCAGCGGTCTTTGTTTTTTCTTAGGATTATAAATGCTGTAAAAACTTCTGGCGTCCTAAAAGAAAAGCTATTTAATGCGGCATACAGTTCGAAGAAGCAAGCCATTATGAGTGGTAAGTCCCTGAAGTATATTATCATATGAAGCTTCTTTGTGTTTGTGTTTTTTTTTTTTTTTTTTTTTTTAAAGCGAAAAGGGCATAGCCCCCTAATTTTATTAATAAAGCAAATAATAAAGAGAAAGTACAAGGAGGGGGACAAAATGCCTCACTTCAAGAAATAACGAAAAGCTGAAAAGGAAAAGAAAAAAGAAAGGAAAATAGATTAGCCCCATTTATCCCCCTTTTTTCTTGGGACCAACTTTGTATGCCCTATGCTTACGATTAACCGGGATGTAACCATCTTCAAGGTCATAACCATCTTCAAGGACATAAGAATCGTTTTTCCTTGGAATCCATTCCCTTTTGTCTTTACTCTAGGAGCCCGAGGTGACACAGCTACCCCACCTACAATTCCTCCAAAACCATCACAAAAGAATTCCGACGCTTCAGGAGGAAACAAAGCATCAGATTCTGAGCCACATTTTTCTGTTTCCTGGATCCATGAAGAAGGCTTATTACGAACACCAGTGTTTGAGAAATCACCATTGAAATATTTGGGATTCAGTTTACGAGCTTCAGGAGGGCGTAATCGAGGACCAGTGGGGACATAAGTTAAAGCATCAGATTGCGGCTTTGATGTCAAAGGCCTTGTAGTAATAACAGGGGAAGAATTAGATGGACTAGGATTTGGCTTTGAAGCCGCAACTCTTTGTAAAATCTCAGCTAAAGGGCCCTCATAACCATCAATAGTCGATATCTCCTTCTCTGTTGTTACACTCGAATTCATTGGAGCCATACCATCAGAAGCAACGGCCTCTTTCGACTAGCTAGCATCATTATGAGTTGCATTTTCAATTGCAGGACTAATGTCAGAAATATCAATATTTTCTATCAGTGGCTTCGATGCCGGCAGAAAGGGAACAATAACTAATGCACCAACAGTCGAAGGAGTTTCAACCTCCACAACATTCTCGAGATTCATAGCCTCCTCAAAATGGATAGGCTTTGAGGCCTGGTTGGAAACTTCATTATTACCATCATCATTCTTCTTCATCCATGTTGGGTTCAATGTCTTGCACTTCCCTGTATCATTCACCATAGCTTGCACCTGTTTTTCAACACTAGCGATAACTCCTACAATTGGGTCCTTAGCCATCTTCCCTTCACCGTCAGTTTTACCATTGGCTTGAACGTCCTTACCTTTCACAAATTTGCAATTGGACAATGCATGCCCGAGCTTATAGCAGTGTTTGCAATAAAGGGGAATATTGTCGAACTCTAAGTATGGATAAAAACCCGCCTCATCACCACACTCCAAAAACACCCGTAATGGTAATTTCTTCAATAAGTCTATCTGTACCAAGACCTTTGCCACACTTGGTCTAGACAATGTTGATATGGCATGATCAATGGCCAATGGCTCTCCAAAAATTTTGGCAATGGAAAAAAGGCACATTTTATTAAAAAGATGAATCGGTAATCCGGGGAGGCTGACCCAAACAGGAAACAGTGATGAATCCTGATCCGGACGCCAATTAGGAGTCCACCTTGCAACACGCATGGGGAATCGACCAACATACCAAAGGTCTTTCGCCCATAATCTATTGAAATCCCCCTCATGTGTAAGGCGAATCAACATGTGTTTAGAATCAATGTGTCCTAGAGTAAAATCTGCTTTAAGACTGAACTTCAAAAAACATCGACGAGCTTCATCCAAGGGAGGCCGACCTTTAGCAAATTTTCCAACCAAAGTATATGTGAATTGTTTTGCGAGAGTAGAAATTACCTCTTTTGGGATCTTGAGTGCTGGTTCTCCGTGATGAGAGGATGCCGGAATCATGGGAATCACGAGGGAGATTGCGTCGGTGAAGCCTTGAATAGGCTTACGAAGGATTTCGCCCTAGAAGGCGATGGTGGCTGATCCATTTGTTGAGGAGGCACAGAAGCGGATTGCCCTGACCCGTCAATGGAGGAGAGACGTCATCAGATGTAGAGGTCATTAGATCCGGCCTGCCCTAATTAGGGTTCTGGCGAAGCCGCTAGGGCGGAAACCCTAGACGGAGGCACACAGTATTCGCACGTTATGTCGCACGCAGAAAGTCAGAGAGTGCAAAAAATAACCCCCCCGAAACATGAAGCTTCTTTGTGATTATCTTTCCATTCACTTGTGTAATTTGCAAGGAAACTCTTTATGTTTGAAATGGTAGGGATACCTACTTCGTATAGCCCATACCTTTTGTGACTACTGTTTAATATCCTTGCTACATTGAACTTTTTCTTGCACTCAGCAAACTTACATTTCTCATCGACTCATATTTGAAGCTAGTTATTGAGTTTTTGGAGGATTCCAATGCATTTACGTGGTGGTTAAATTTGAATCCAAAAGTATAATTTTGACTGTCAAGGCATATCCAGGGAAATTCCTGAAATATTTTGGATTTTCTCCGTGGATAAGGTTTTGACCAGTCATAGTTCATTTACTCGTACAGATTGGAGCACAAGAATGATTTTACGATTAGTATGCTTTAGTTGTGGAATTAATAAAGGTTGTAGTGGATTATAGATTTGAAAGTTCAGTTGATGCCTCAAAACCAGGGGGCCGAACATTGAGGGCCCACATTCTGTCCAGGTCACCATTTATAATTCTAAACCATGAAATTCCATTAAATCTGGCATATTGGTTTATTATATCAAATCCAAATAAGGGCATCCGAAACCAAACTAAAACAATTAAGTCCTATAATTTTCAAATAACTGAAATAACTAACTAAAGAGCCTAAAATAATATCAAACTAAAACAATTTTAAACAATCCTTGAATATCATCTAAATGCTCATTGAGCTGTAGTAAATACTTCATATTTACCAAGAAAAAAAAAAGAAGAGAAGGAAAGAGTGAGCGAACAAAAACTCAGTAAGATCATATACAACCCCTCTAATTACTAAGGAGGAGTTGATCTAAAGAAATATCAAAGAATACAAAATCAATATTACAATCTATATCTAGAGTTTTTCAAATTTTCAAAAGTTGACAAATTGAACAAAACAAACTCGAGTAATTTAATTATCTACAACTGTCACGACCACTCACAACTATTTCAGTATTTCAAATGATTACCAAACTGAACAAAACTAACCTGAGTGATCAAATTATCTACAACCATCACATACCAGCTGTGAATAGCAAATCACTTACACATAACATATATCATGATCACATAAGCGGTCCATTGATCATATCAAACTTTAATCCCCGAAGGGAACAAAAGCATAACAGATATCACGATCACATAACAGAATTGATTGTTTTGGTTATGGAATATTAAATTACTATTGGAGGACATTGAATTGATTATTGATATAAGTTACGTTCTCGTTTTGGTAATTGTCATAAATCGAGAATGGGGCGTGACAGAGTGGTATCATAGCGGAACCCCTGCCTTAAGGCTTTCCAGCTAGCCCGTGGGTACGATCTGGGTATCGATTGACCTTGGCAGGGACGGCGAGGGTTTGCGTGGGGGAGATTGTGATATCCCACATCGGAAAGATATGGGTTTCAAATGTATCAGATAAACTTCTACCCATTACCTACTGGGCACCAATAGCATCCATGGATTTTTGTGTGGGCCTGTGGTAAGCCAAGTGGACCCAATTGTTTGTGTTCAGTGGGACAATGTGTGGTGCTTATGTAGCGGGTCGGGCTTGCGGGGTCGGGTCGTTACAGTTATGATCTTACTGAGCTTTTGTTCGCTCATCCTTTTTTTCCTGGTATCAAATGTGAAGGATTTGATACAGTCCAAGGAGCATTTAAAAGATATTCAAGGATTGTTCTAGCTTGATATTATTTTAGACTCTTTAGTTAATTAATTCAGTTATTTGAGAATTGCAAGACTAATGCTTTTGTTGGGTTTTAGATATCATTATTTGTGTTTGAATTAATGAACAGATAAGCCAGATTTAATGGAATTATATGGTTTAGAATCGTGAATGGTGATGTGGCCAGACTGTGGACCCGCAAAGTCGGAACCCGGGTTTTGGGTGTTATAGAAACAACTGAAGAGACATATTCTTGCATCTGTGATCGAACAAGTCCATTGTATTATTTATGTTCTTTTGGTCTTTACTTCATTATATATTATGCAACTGATTCATGAGAATCTAGTCTTCAACTTATTTTGTTTATTGTAACGTTGCATTTGGTAGTTTGTGGTGTGTGTGACAGAGGTGCCTTATCATCGTTTTTATAAAAAAGAATAAGTAAATAAAGGAAAATAGGATAGCAGTATACTCATAAATGCAGATAAACTGCAGATGTTGACACAGATATTGCAAATTGTTTCCTGCCGTAGATAACAAAGAAGTTGTATAACGACCAGTTTACAACAGGTAATAGTTGAATGCGTTCACAAAGAACATTTTGTCTTTGTAGTAGTCCTCAAGTTTCCAATAACGCCATGCAGTAACTTGTATTTTTCTTTATAATGAGGTATAGACAAATCAATATAATTAATCTTTGAGTAAGTGTACTTTGATTAAAGTTATGATATTCTTATGTTATGTATTGCTCTACTGAGAATCAACTCAAAAATAATGACGAGGTATCTAATTAGCATTAGGTGCCAGAAGTGTATTTCTGCTCTTTCTTTTTCTGAAATTCTGCAACTTCTTACTTTTCGCATTATTTTCATGGTTATCCATAGGTCGAAGACCATCTCCAATGTGGGACAGATTGGTATTCAATAAAATAAAGGCAAAAATTGGAGGACGGGTCCGTTTTATGGGCTCAGGCGCTTCACCATTGTCTCCAGACGTAATGGACTTTTTACGGGTGTAAGTTGATTGTTGTTTATGATGTTATTGTACTACTACTCCATTTCTAGGTCATTCTGTTTTAGCCGGTTCCGTTCCTTGTTTAACAAATGTAGCATATCTTCTACAGATGCTTTGGTTGTCCAGTTATTGAAGGCTATGGTATGACTGAGACTTCCTGTGTTATAAGTATTATGGATGAAGGTGACAACTTATCTGGTCATGTTGGTTCTCCTAGTACTGCATGTGGTAAGTAAATTGTGTCTGATGAACAATAGAGATATTGAATTCTCCTCTTCAGCCATCTGACAGCTTCCGGGTTAATTTCACAGTCCGCCCCTTAAGTTTGGTTTCATCTCTTTCCCCTCTTTTGTCAAATCTGTTTATGAAGAATGACTATGTTACCCCTAAATCTTTAACGTGTCCAATCTAATATTTGGCTATACATACTGAGATTTAGGTAGAAAATAGTCCTTTTGCATAATTAAAGTTGACAAAAGGGGGAAAGTGAGATGAAACCAAACCTTAGGGGGAGCAATGATACTTATCCATTCCTCAGTACTGTCACCTGAAAAGTTGTGCTTGTATTTGATTAGTCTTGCAAGAGCTTTATCTTGCGTACACAGTAATGGATTAAATACTTTTTGCGTACCTAACTTCTACTATTTTGATGAGTTGTCTTTCAGAAGTGAAGCTTGTTGATGTTCCGGAAATGAATTACACCTCTGAGGATCAGCCTTTTCCACGCGGAGAAATATGTGTCAGAGGTCCCATTGTTTTCCAAGGCTACTACAAAGATGAAGTCCAAACGTACCAAACTATATAGGCTATTTTTTTTTGCGTGTGTGTGTTTTGTGAGTGTGTTTTTGTTGCTTTTTTTGCCTTTTTGATGTTAGATCAGACTGTAATCATGGAACTGATTACTGATTGAACAGGAAAGAAGTAGTTGACGATGAGGGCTGGCTGCATACAGGTGATATTGGAATGTGGCTAGAAGGAGGGCGACTCAAGATTATTGATAGGTAATGCTTAATATTTGATGAGAGACTTGAGAGGATATTGTTTTCTTTGTTTGTTGTTAAGTCTTTTCTGTGATTTAAGGTGTATTCCATGGAAATATATATATATATATATATATATATATATATTTGCAGGAGTGCTTGTAATAAATCTCAAGGCTAGAGAATTATCAAGTTTTTTCCAGTGACCAAATTGTTTTAGCTTGGACTTTTCTTGGAACTACATACATGTTCAACTCAAGAAGTCATTTATTCACCTTTATGGAAAATCTTTTTTACATGCATCAAGTTTATTGTCTTTAGTATCTTTTACTCCCTCTGTCCCGGAAAGTTAGTCCCTCTATTTTCGTTGGTAATACGAATGAAGTTTGAGCAATGATTTAGACTACTTTTAATTATCTTAATGAAAATCAACAACTTGTTATTGATACACCATTATAAATACTATCAATACCAATTTTTAGATTCTCATTAAGATAATTGAAAGTAGCCTAAATTATTGCTCAAAGTTCATTCGTAGTAACAACGAAAAAAGAGGGACTAACTTTGCGGGACAGGGGAAGTATCATGCAAAGTTGAGTTGAGTTGATTGAGGCTATAATCATTTTCTGTGATAGGAAAAAGAACATATTTAAGCTAGCGCAAGGAGAGTATATAGCACCTGATAAGATTGAAAATGTGTACGCCAAGTGCAAATTTATCTCTCAATGTTTTATTTATGGTAAGTACGCGAATTCACTCGCATATTACATTCATATCTTTCACGCGGTTGTTTATTTCCCAGTGTTTCACCTCTCAGGTGATAGTTTCAATTCCAGTTTAGTAGCTATTGTTGCAGTGGATCCAGATGTATTTCAAGCATGGGCTTCATCTGAAGGCATCAAGGTACCCTAAGCTACTGTACTCCCCTTCTGGTATAAGTGTTTGCATACCCCGTGAGTACTACAAATTTGTGACATTAATTGTTTGGTTTGCCTTATTTCAGTCATAGTGAAACTGCATTTTTATATAGCTTCAAGAATGTGAGTGTAATACCCCATTCCACATCGTCTAGGTGTGGGTGTTTAGTATGCTATTTAAGTGGCCACTTACTACTATAGGGCACCAACATCGTCCATGGACCTTTGGGTGGGTCTGTAGTGGTCCTTTTCACCCAAGGGGCTTGTGCTTAGTGGGTCAGTGCGTAGTGCATATGTAGCGGACCCATTCTTCATTCCCAGGTCGTTACAGGGAGAGTGAGCTTAATTTATAGATGTAGGTGGGCAGAACATTAACTTGTTCCGTCGCGTTTTTTTTTTTTATAAATGCGTGCAAACACATTATCTTTTCGTCATTGCTTGGTGATTGGTGTCTTCAAGATAAATGTAAAGAATTCCCGCTTACTTTTCATATGAACGTGGTAGGTTAGTAATGTTTTCAAGTTTATCAATGTCAACACTGTACATCCATTAACTAATGCTGTATTCTCATCTTTGATCATCATATGTTTAGTATGAAGATTTAGGACAATTATGCAATGATCCAAGAGCAAAGGCCGCTGTTTTAGCTGACATGGATGCTGTAGCAAGAGAAGCTCAGGTAATACAGAGAGTATGTTGCAAGATTAGCTCTTAAAATTCTGAAGTTTTAGTCCGACTGATAATTGATTGAATACTTGTAGTTGAGAGGCTTTGAGTTTGCGAAAGCTGTTACGTTGGTGCTTGAACCATTCAGTGTGGAAAATGGCCTTCTTACCCCGACATTCAAGGTATAACTTGTCTTCACTCCATATCAGTCTTCACTACAATATAGAGAAGCAAAAGTATGATATTACTCCCTCCATCCGCCCCAAAGTGATTGTCATGTTTGACTTTTCAAACATTTTGATAAGGTTACATTGTAAGTTTTGGAAATTCAGTGATTTTGAACCCTTAGTTTTGGAAATGTGACTAACTTTCTGGGACAAACAAAAAAGGGGAAATGGCACTATCATTTCGGGACGGAGGGAGTATTAGTTTGGCTTGCCAACTGCGAATCGTCATAGAGGGAATTATTTTATTGTACTCCCTACGTCCCTAAATGTAGGAAGTTACTGAATTCACCTTTATAAAATATCATTTCTCAGTTACACAGTTGATTGAAAGAAAACATGAAAATTTATGTTAAAAACGGTGGTTAGAGAATTTCCATGATGATATATATATTCTATTAAGTGGACCATTTTCATGACAATGCTCATGGTTTTACTGGCATTTGATCCCAGGTGAAGAGACCTCAGGCCAAGGTGTATTTCGCCAAGGAAATATCTGACATGTATGCGGAGCTTTCTGCATCAGATCCAACGCTCCAGAAACCTTTATAAGTGAAACCAAGAGAGAGAGTGAAAACAGTCCGTCTTTTTTTTTTTTTTTTTTTTTTTTGTGGGCTTCCACGTAACTCCGAGAGGTGTGCAGTTACACGACTAGACGGATGTTTTGCTGCATAAGGTTTAAATTCTTGGATTCACATCAAATAAGTCACTGAAAATAATTTGTTGTTGTACAATGTTAATCTCTGGATATTGGAAAAAAGAAAGTTGGTTAAACAATTCCCTGTTATGACTGTTTTTACAGAGACAGGAATCTGTAATAATTCTTCTCCAATTTGTAATTAGATTTCAAGATGTAAAATAAGCATCCTCAATTATTCTGTATTATGCAATAACAGTTCATAATAAGGCTCCGTTTGTTTGGCGGAAAACAACTTCCGGAAAACATTTTCCCCATTTTCCGGTGTTTGTTAAACACCGGAAAATGGGGAAAATGTTTTCCAAGGAAGTGGTATTCCTCTATTCCTAAGGAAAACGTTTTCCTTACCTCCACCTAAGGAAAACGTTTTCCGGAAAATGCTAACACTTCAATTGTTGTTTTAACTCCAATTTTTGTTTTACAAAAATTATTTTTTAAATATACCCAGTTAATTAAAAAATGTCTAAAAATATTTTATTTTTATGAATATTTTGCAATATGTTAAATTATTAACTTTAGTCCATTATAATTACAAAACTACATTTCCATTTTACTTTATAATTGAAATTAGAGATAATGACTAATTTATTGATTATTTCTTTTTAATATATACTCTAGGTGATCAAAATTAATGTATCTAAAAAAGTTTTCCGGAAAGCATTTTCTTAAAATTCACCAAACAGTGGAAATTACATTTTCCGGAAAACATTTTCCAAGAAATCGTTTTTTCGGAAAACATTTTCCAAGAAATCGTTTTCCGGAAGTTATTTTCCGCGAAACAAACGGAGCCTAAGTATTTACCCCTGTACTCGTCGCACGAGGGTTGTTTTTTGTTTTTTATTGCTTTGGGCAACATTGTAACTAAAAGAAACAAGTCTGTAAAAATTATCGTTCTAAATAACTACAAACAAAAACTTGTGTGAGACGACTAGTTGAGAGTGAATGGTTTGATTTTATGGATGAGGGCCCCTCTCATCGAGACCCGTCTCATGTGTGAGACAGCCTTACACAAAACTTCCTCATAACTGTATGATGTCCACAAATTTAATCCAAATCATATCCCGTAAAAATAATTAAAAACAAACTCAACCGCGGTGTTACCGCGCTTGAGGCAGTGGGAATTTCGTAAATAAATAAGCTATGGCGTGTGCATTATTTTAGTGGGCAGAATATTCACTACCGGCACAGGTTAGCTAGTATCCGTGTTGAACACCCTCCATTCTTTCTTTATCTCTAATGGCGGAAGCTAAAATGCGCCGTTAACCTCCATCGCCAAGCTCCTCATTTCTAGCCGTCTCCCTCCCTCTCTCTCTCTCTCTCATCGCAATCAAAGGTAGAAAAATGGGTTGTTGCGGCGACGAAGACGAACAAGATATCCTCACCACTCCTCTCAACCACCACCAAACCATCTCCACCGCCACCACCGCCACCACCATCACCTCCGAAAACCCTATCGACGACACCGTCCTATCTCCGATGAATTCCAACTTCTCCGCGCTTGTCTGCGGAGACATCCTTCGTGCTATTTTCGAGAAGCTTCCTCTGATCGATCTAGCTAGATCGGCTTGTGTTTGCCGTCTTTGGTGTTTGGTGGCTTCCGATAGAGAGATTCAGACCAAGGTTTTTAAAGCCCCATGGAAATTGAAGCATGTTGTTGGAAACCCTAGCTCGGGAAGCTTCTGGCGAGATACTAGCCTCGCTCGCTTTGCTATTTCCCATCGTTTGCTTCGTGGTGACTCTGTCGCTAGCCTCGCTGTCAAATACTCCGTTCAGGTCTCTCTCTCTCTCTCTCTCTCCAATTTATCAAATTTTGTGTGTGCGGGATGGATATGTGTAATTTTGCGGATTGTACAATTTGTTCTATTTATATTTCTTACTTTGGTGATGATTGTCGGCAAAAGCTTGTAGGTCTAGTTTGATGGTAATCCGAAAGTACTGATATGAATTTGTAGGTTGCTTCTGTTGCTGCTGTTTAACAATGTATATGTATTGACTTTATGTTTTATCTACCTATGAAAATGTGGGAGAAACTGATTGTGGGTTTCTTTCAGATGTGTATCTTTTGATGATTAAATTCAATAGTATGGTAAAGTTTCGTTACTATGTGTAGTTTAATTGAGGCAGTAAATGACCAAGCTTTGAGCTGGCATCTAAACACACGTCTTCAGTTAGTGTTTCTAATCCCCTTGCCTGCTCCTGTCGGGCAATATGGTATAGACATTGTTGTGGGCTTTTGGCATATTCTGGAAGCTATACTGCTGTTGCCGAGTTCCAGATATGCATCACCTTAAGGGAACTCTGGGGACCTTTTGTTGGCACTTCACATATTTCTGTTGTTGTTACTAACCATATAGAGCTATAGACGAGGAAATCTTTTCTTTAGTCTTTTCTTCTTTGCAAGACATATCAACTTAAACGGTTAGACAAATTGTTTGGAGCTTTGGGTGTGGCAGCATATTTCAGCTCAATTTAGGTGGTTGGATTTGAGCTGAGCTGAAGGATAAGGGATAAGGGTTCAATTATATTTTTCTCTAAATAGTTCCTGAAAGGTTGTCTTGTATTTTCGACCATGTATATATGTATATATGTTTGTAAATAATGTCAGTATGTCACCGTATTTTCTTGTCACTGCCTCACTGGAGCTGATGTTTTACTGGAAAGTGGTCCTTGGTGGCATCCACTGCTCTAGTCTTGGGTAATGTTGTATCGTGGTTGTTTGCTACTTTATGATTCTTCCTTTTTAAAAAATAATTTGGTTTGGATAAGCATTAATTGTGTTGTGCATGCCCTTTTTGGTGTCGTGATGGGGCGTGTTCGAGTGGTACTGGTTGTCCGGGTTAACTGCAGTGATTTAGACTGACATCTCAGACGATGGAGGGTGCCCAATGGTTTAAGGTAAGTCCAATGTTTTTTGTGATGGTGGGGGGGGGGGGGGGGCTCTGTAGCCGTTGCGTACATGCCTGGAAGCTCTCCAAGTTTAGGATTAACTTATGGTGCATGCTACTGCTGGCCTTATATGTTTCTACTTTTGCGATAGTGATTGGTGAGAGACTTCTAGTTGGAAGCCGTAGGTCTATTTGTGCTCGGATAGGATTTTGGGGGTTTAGGCTGGGATTGGGTGATGATACTATGTTTGCCTTGTATTGCAATTGTTGCTTGTTCCTTAGATTCTCTTCTGGGTCCTGTTGTGCCTGTTTTTGAGTCTTGATGTTGGTATCTGACTGACTGTAGAGCGTCAGTGTCGGTTTCATTGGTTCTTTTTCTGTATCTGAGCAGTGCTCCCCTGCAGCTATAATTAAGCTTGTATGACAAATAAATTGATTCACGGAAAAGCAAAAACAAACACGTGTAGCTATGGCCTTTTATAACTGGATTGACGTCGACAAATAGCGTTTTGAAATATTGAAACTTAACCTGAGCACGAGGCAAGCGAGGCTTGACATTTTATTCAACAGCTTGAAAGTTACCTGAATTTGATCTTGTCTTTTGAGCAAGCTAGAGCAGATAGTGGCTTGGGAAAAATGGAAATTGGATGTTATCGTTTTCCAAAAAAATACATACTTACATAATAACTGCCTGTCGCTCTTTCAATTCTAAGTTTCTATTGAAATAGCATCCTATTGGTTTGGTATATAATTTCAATTTTCAACAATCTCTATGGCAGTTAAAAAAATCTGTCCATGACCTTCTTTTTTGATTTGACATGTCCAAAATTCAAATGATAGCTTGTCACTTCATATACAAGAGATGACTCCTGAATTTTCATCTAATAAGCACCGTAATGAATTTCATCGGATAATTTAGACAATTAAGTGTTGTAAGCCGAACTTTTGATTTGTTGCTGACTTATGTAGATTCTTAATTTCCTATCTGGTATCACTTTCCCTTGCTCTCTTTAATAGAATCTCATAATTTCAGCTGCTGCCAAGTAATCCCTTCGTTATGATATTTAATTAATTGTAAATCAAATGATTTGTTAATGTTTATAGGTTATGGATATCAAACGCCTTAACAACATGATGAGTGAGCACGGAGTATACTCACGAGAGAGACTACTGATCCCTGTTAGCAAACCAGACCTTCTTATTGATGGCACTTGCTACATAGAACTGGATAAACATGCTAAGAGGGAAGTAGCAGTAGTGTATCTGGATGGTGGCCCTGACGGAGAGGAGGCCAACTCTATGGTCAATAATAGGGTGTCCTCCTCTGACCAAGGAAAGAAAAGGTTGCTTGATTCCTTGAAGCGAAGCATGCAAGTCGACGATGGGACTGCTCTATACTACTTATCTCTTTCTAATGGCAATCCTCGAGCTGCACTTTTGGAATTCTCGGAGGATCTTAGTTGGGAAAGACAAGTGGGGTCCGCCTAGTTCACTCTTGCAACTGAGCATGGATACAGAGACAAGGTAAAGTTTCCTCTCAGTAAAGCTTTTGCATTACTCCCTCCATCCCGAAAAGATGGTCAAAATTAATGAACATTGGCCAAACATCAATGTCAATCTAAGCATCTCATTGAAATTCTTATAATTGTTATTGACAAATCACTTAATAATTTATCAATAACAATAGAATTTTATTGAGATAATTAGATTGACATTAACTTTGGTCAAAGTTCACTTGTGTTGGCTATCAAAAGTCAAATGGGACTATCTTTCCGAGACTGAGACGGAGGGAGTATTTCTTAAGTGTATTTACATGTACAGCTTAATTATTTTCCCACCTGCATTATCCTAAACATAATATTGTGAGTTTACTTTATTTGGATATACTATTGCTTCATAGTTCTTTCACAAGGAGTCATGAGAAAGTGTGGGCATATGTACTACCTATGCATTTCTGTCTACTGTGCTGTTGGTCAAGTTGTACATATATTTAAGGTGATTGATAGGTACTACATTATTATAAGAAGGATATTGTATTTTCTTTGATTGATGGTGAGAAAGCAAATGGAAGCACATGGATAATTGTGTAATGTTGAATGTATGTATTTATTACTCCCTTTATCCCAGAAAGATAGTGTCATTTTGACTTTTCATGGTCGTCAACAAAAATGAACTTTAACCAACCATCGGTGACGATCTAATCATCTAGTGAAATTCTAAAATTTGTAATTAATAAATTATTGAGTGATTTATTAATAACAATTTTTATAATTTTATTAAATTGACACCAATATTTGATCAAATGTTATTTTTGTTTACTAGAAAAAGTCAAAATGAGACTATTTTTCTGGGGCAGAGGGAGTATAAAATAGAGAATGAAGTTTAATTGTCATTTGTTGTTATCCCTTAAGGAATTCTATTTTTTAATGGTAATAAGAAACAACCCATCTGTAATTCGATGGTTCAATATTATTTTCAACCACTGTACTGTATTGTATGTTGGTCCGACTTTCACTTTAACTTTTATATTTATATTTTTGTAAAAAAAAAAAAAAAAACTGCTATACTCTCACCCAAGCCCTAAAAGTTAACTCCGTATAAAAAAACTTTAGTTATTCACCCTGCTCTTCTGAGATGATTTTGAGGTTGAAGGACATTTATTAAGCTATTTTGCGTCAAGTATGCATAATTACTATTACAGTCCTCTTTATATGTTCTTATAAACTTCCAACATATTAGCACATACAGTATTGAATGATGATATTTTAAAGGTAGTTTGTATTAAATTGTACACTTAAAATGGATAAGAAAGGCTGAGATTTTCTTTTAAAAATATGCCTAGACATTTTCAAATATATTACGATGACCAGTTGTTGTGTTACGAAGGTCCAGTTTTGAGGACCGCCAGATGATTTTGAAAAACACGTTTTTCCTAACCACTAGAAAAAACGCGTTTTACAGGAGACCAACTCTTCTTAGACAGAGAGAGAGTATAAAATAAAACATTAAGTACTCTTTGTCACGTGGAGTAGTAGATACTCTACCCGTTTCAAATACTTTTAATTTTAAAAATATAAATATATTTAATCACTTAAGAAATTAAATTATTTAAAGATAAATGAATTATTTTGTATTTTTTGAACACTGCATTAATTGTATTTTTTAATATACGAAAAATAGTTTAAAACGCCAATATTTTTTTATAACAACTGTACTGTAGGGTAAAGTATTGGGTGGAAACTTAAGTCAACCTTTCAAGTAACGTGGTTAAATTCCCCCAAAAGACAAATCTGGGATCTGGCCTGTTGTTTCTAACAACCATAATCTTGACCAAATGCAATCAGTGGGCTACTACATCCGAGAGTAATTACTCCCTCCCTCCGTTCCTTAATAAAAGTCGTTTTAGGAACGAAATCTCATTCCTATTTAATTGACGTTTTGGGTTTTTGTGGTTCTAATGGACTATAATACCCCTCCATCATTAATACTTTCTTCTCTCACTTTCCCCTCTTTATTACGCCTGCATACCTTTTTATTGCAACCTGGCGGGGAGGACTTTTTACAAAGGGGATGAGTTAGGCATGTGGTAGAAGATAGAAGGACTTTCGATTTTCCATTTTTCTCTCTCTCTCTTTGCATTTATTAGAAAAGGGGAACGATAAGTCTGGAAACTCAATTGATATTAATTGTTTCCTGGTTTGTGTAAATTTGTCTAAAACGTCACTTAATTAAGAACGGAGGGAGTAAAATATCATTCTTGAAAAAGATTTAAAAGCGTTATGTCACTTTTTAATGATTAATTCGGCTGAATTAAGACTAATAATGTATATTAAAAATTTATGTTTATTGTATTTTTAATGGTGTGTGAATAATTTAATAAATTTATTGAAATATTTGTTACTAATCAAAATTCAAATAAACTGATAATTAAATTAATGAGACTATTTTTCCGTACATTATGAGTATTAAAGTTGTAAACCCCTAAATAATAATAAGATTAGATCATGATATGTTTCAACAAATCTACTTTTGGACTTTTGTAATCAATGAACTTATATTCTTCCATGCAAACAATGATAGATAGACTTGAATTGAATTGACTTCTTAAACAATGACTTCCTACAACAAATGCAACTTGGCAATTTCTTATTTTTATTTTTCTAAGAGATGCAACTTGGCAATTAGAAAATTGTTTTGGTTAGTTCACACTTGAAGAAGATTCTCTTTTCCATTGAATCAAGCCATTCAATTCAATTTAGTTTTCTTTATCAAATTTTATCTACCTTATTTAATGGTTTTTAAGAGAGGAATTTTAATTCCTTCAAAAAATAAAAAAAAAAAAGAAAAAGAGAGTGAGTGAGAGAGAGAGAGTCATTCTAATATTGCAGCGTTAAAACTAATTTCGTAATTGGTTATTTTATGTCAAGGCTAGAATATTCTATTCAAAGTGTGGTACCGGAAATATATATCCTTCCATCTTTTAAGAAAATTACATTTCATAAATTAAAGATAATATTTTAAGTAACACTCTCCCTTTATCTATCTAAATGAATATCAATTTTTTTTATTTTTTATTTTTTTATTTTTTTGCATGTGATAATTTTTGTCATGTCATTATCATCCACTTTCTACTTTGATGTCATATTGCAGCTCTATATTATTATAAAAATATTAAATGAGAGTCGTGCTTGAATGTGTTACATTTTCTTCTTTTATTCTTTTCGAAGGACTAGTAAAAGAGGTTAGGCAAAGGCATAAGAAAGAAATGATAGTAACAATTAATCAAGTTATCGATGAGAATGACATATGAAACAATTAGTAAATAATATTCCCTCCGGTCACTATTATAAGTAAAAAATAAATTCAAAAATATATTTTAAAAATACTTAAAATTATTTTATTTTATAATAAAAACATGTTAAAATTATTAATATATTTTCATATTACATGTGTAATAAATATGCACTTGCATATAAAATGAGTAATTAATTAAGAGTATTTTTTGTAAAAGAATATTGAATGCAATTACATTTAATGAGTTTTATATTGAAACTAATAAATTTACTTATATTTAAAAAAAAATGTATTTTTTTCTTATAATTGTGGCTTGAGAGAGTATAAACTATACTTATACCTTCCTTCTCGTAATAAATTATATCTATCTTGTCAATTTTCTTATTAAATGCTTTATTTATGTTACAATGTTTGTACAATGTTAAAATTGCACTATAGAGTAAATATTTTTTATTTAAAAAACATGACATTTATTCTATAGGGTCTCACACACGAGACGGATCCCGACGAGAGAGGAAATGAGTTTGCCCGCCCGGCCCGACCATAGGGGGCAAACCATTTACTCTTAACGGATCCGTCTCACACAAGTTTTTGTCTTTTAAGACAAATTATTATTAAAAAGTGTGACATTTATTATGAAATCAAAAAGAGAATACACAATAACATACTAAAAAACAACATAATTTTTTGTGGTAAAATGACAATGAGATAAAACAAGAAAAGTGGAAAATATGAAACATATAAAACCATCAAATAAAATTGTCTGTATTTTATTTTCCTTTTAAAGGCTCCATACATCCATCTAATTGGATCCAAATTTATTGACTTCTTAAATCACATTAGAGTCCAACGAGTTCATTTAACGAGTAAATGAAACTACTCCTTCCGTCCTAAAATGATATTTTTATTTGGCTATTCAAACTTTTTAAGGATGTGAACACTTGATTCACTAGTCATGTTTTGTTAGGGCACTTCTAAGCTTAGGTTGTAGAAATGTAAATAATTTTTTGGGACAATGAAAAATACCAAATGTGAAGATCATTTTGGGACGGAGGGAGTAGTTCTCAATATAAATGGACGGTTGCTGAGGCCTTTATCTCAATCAACAAAAAAGATTTTCTTTTTTTTTGAAAGAAATCAACAAAAACGATTAAAAAAATATAAATTTAGGAAAAATTTCTCAAAAGTCCTTTAAACAAAATAATTTTTTAAAAGAGGACAGACATTTTCGTTTATTTTGTCTGGGTCCATTAGATGGAACATTTATTTCCATTAGGTCCTTGATTTTTTTAATGAAATACTGTATTCCCGAAAGTACCCCTTCCATCCAAACCTAAAACGGGTAAACCCTCCCCTCTCACATTTGCATTTTTCCCGTTCTCTCTAAAAAAAAAAAAAAAGAGATCCATTTCGCTTCTCTCATCTCTCTCCCGGTGCCTAGCCCCCACCTTCTCGGGCTCCCCATTTTTCCGGCGACGGGGACCTTCAACTCCCCACCTTCGTACAGATCTGGCCGGGATTCTCCAGATCCGGCCTTCTCACACCACCAGTCTAACATAGTTCCCTCATATTTCCCCGGCGAACGGTAACATGCGACGGCGAAAAGCGAGGGTGACGGCGACTGTTTCCTCTCTCTTTCAGGCTCTCTCTATCTCTATCTCTATCTCTTTGAAAACCACACACACAGTTCTCTCTCTCAAAACCCTCTGTCTCCCCCATCTTCTCCGGCGATGGCGATTGTTTCAGTTTAACTTTTTCTCCGGCGATGGTACAGATCTGGCGAGTTCTCCGACGAACACCATAGCAACGCCGCCTCGCATCATCTTCTCCGACGAACACCATAGCAAAACCGCCTCAGATTTGGTCCATTCCTAATCTGCATCGTTCTCATTTCGGATCTGCACTGTACTCTTTGGCATGATGTTTCAGTTTAACCCTCTGTACTCTTTGGTCAAATAGGCACTTATCGATTAAAGTAAATCAAATTATTTGTAAAGACAAGTTACCCCTGCGCAGATTATGAGTGTCTGCAGTAGCTTGAATCTGCCTTGTCCTTGGTTTTTCCTAAAAATATAGGCACTTATTTTATCATTCAAATTTGAATGATAAAATAAGTGGAAATATATCACCAAATTTCAGTAGTTATGTTAACAAATTTGAAGGATTTCTTCGAGCCTGTGAGCAATCATTATTTTAAAAAGCATAATTATAGTTAAAACTACTCATTGCAATATATTTTCTCTTCATTTTCATTTATTTATTTGACTTGCTTTTCTATTTCATGGTAAAGGTAGACACTGTTATTGTGGTACAAAACAGCAATATGAAAAAACAAAGCAATATGATAAGGGCCTAAACTATACCACCAACGGTTTTCTCGAAGAAGTGCTGGTGCCTGGACCAATTGAAGCTCTGCAAATACATAAAATGAAACATGAATGTATCCATTTAATATCAAAGGAGTCACTAGAGTCATCCCCATTGTTCGCTATAAATTGCACTACAACACCATAAATGATGTTATTCTTCTCTGCAGTGTACACTATAACTTGTACCAAAGTCGGTTCAATATTTTCATTTGTGCAATTTAGTCCATCAAATTTAAACATATTGAAAATTATAATAATTAAATTATATGTTTAATAATTTTGAAGCATGATTTATTTGATTGTAAAATAATTTTTTCATTTGAAAATTTTATCATCTCAATTCAAAGAGAGATGTCAATATGTAAAAAACAAAACTTTGGGTATGAATAATGAGGATAACGGAAGATGAAGTGTAAAGGGAATATTATGTTTGGTGTCAAAATTAGTGTTATGCATTGGAGATATTTTTTTACTGTTTGGTGTAAAAATTGAACCAAATTTGGTGTTATGCATTGGAGAAGCCCCAAGCCAATGGACAAATTGACAACAGATAGATAAATCCGTGTTGCGTGGTCCATGGAAATAAAAGGTCCGTTTCCACGATAAAGGATTTCCCAATAAAAGAAGACATTACAGATTAAAGTTCCAAAATTTCAAGGTGTGTGTGTCTCTCTCTCTATGTATACACTCCCTCCGTCCCATAGTAGAAGTTACTTGTTTCTCTTTTAGATGTCCCATAACAAAGGTTGCAGTTCCAAAATTTTAAGGTGTGTGTATATATATACATGTGTACGTGTCTCTCTCTATGTATATACCATAGTTGTTAAAAGCTCCCAGTGTTTTTATAGGTCTCTAATATGGCTCCCAGTATGTTTTATAGGACTATGACATGGCTCTCAGTATGTTTTTATAGGTCTCTAACATGGCTCTCAGTATGTTTTTTAGGTTTGTGACATGGCTCTCAGTAAGTTTTTATAGGTCTATAACATGGTTCTCAATATGTTATTATAAGTCTCTGACATGGCTCTCATTGTTTTTGTAGGTCTCTTACATGTCTCTCAGTGTTTTTAGTGTTTTTATAGGTTCGAGACATGGCTCTCAGTATTTTATATTAGTCTGAGACATGGCTCTCAGTGTTTTTATAGGTTTGTGATATGGCACTTAGTGTTTTTATGAGTCTGAGACATGGATCTTAGTGTTTTTATAGGTATGTGACATGTCTCTCAGTGTTTTTATGTATGTGACATGGCTCTTAGTGTTTTTTAAGGTCTGTGACATGGCTCTTAGTGTTTTTATAAATCTGAGACATGTTTCTCAGTGTTTTATAGGTCTGTGACAAATCTCTCAATGTTTTTATTGGTATGAGACACGTCTCTCTGTGTTTTTATAGGTCTACAACACGTCTCTCATTGTCTTTATAGGTCTGTGATTTGGTTTTTAGTGTTTTTATATGTATGTGACATGACTCAGTGTTTTATAGGTTTGCGACATGTCTCTCAGTGTTTTTATAGGTCTGTGACATGACTGTCAGCGTTTTTAAAGGCCTGCGACATGTCTCTTAGTCTTTTAATAGGCATGTGACTTGTGTCTCAGTGTTTTTATAGGTCTGAGACATGGCTCTCAGTGTTTTATTGGTCTGCGACATGGCTCTCAGTGTTTTTATAGGTATGTGACTTGTGTCTCAATGATTTTATAGGTCTGAGATATGTCTCTCAGTGTTTTTATAGGTCTGCGACACGTCTCTCAATATTTTGATAGGTCTGAGACACGCCTCTCAGTGTTTTTATAGGTTTGATATATGTCTCTCAGTGTTTTTATAGGTCTGAGTCACTTGTCTCAGTATTTTTATAGGTCTGTGACATGGCTCTCAATGTTTTTATATGTATGTGACATGTATCTCAGTGTTTTTATAAGTCAGAGACATGACTCTCAATGTTTTTATAGGCTTGAGACATGGATATCAATGTTTTTATTGGTCTACGACATGGCTCTCAGTGTTTTAACATGTGTAAGACATGGCTATAGGTCTGCGACATGTCTCTTAGTGTTTTTATGGATATGCGACATGGCTCTCAGTGTTTTATAGGTATGTGACTTGTCTTTCACTATTTTTATAGGTCTGCGACATGTCTCTCAGTGTTTTTATAAGTAAGTGACATGTCTGTCACTATTGTTATAGGTCTGCGACACGTTTCTTAGTGTTTTAAAGGTTTGCGACATAGTTTTAAGTGTTTTTATACGTATGTGACATGTCTCTCAGTGTTTTTATAGGTCTGCGACACGTCTCTCAGTGTTTTTATACGTATGTGACATGTCTCTCAGTGTTTTTATAGGTCTGAGATACGTCTCTCAGTGTTTTTATAGGTCCGAGACACATCTCTCAGTGTTTTTATAGGTTTGAGATATGTCTCTTAGTGTTTTTATAGTGTTTGAGATATGTCTCTCAGTGTTTTTATAGGTCTGAGACACTTGGCTTAGTATTTTTATAGGTCTGTGACATAGCTCTCAGTGTTTTTATATGTATGTGACATGTATCTTAGTGTTTTTATAGGTCTACGGCATGATTCTCAGTGCTTTTATAGGTTTGTGACATGGCTCTCAATGTTTTTAGAGGTATGTGATATGTTTCTAAGTGTTTTTATGTGTATGTGACATGTTTCTCAGTGTTTTTATAGGTATGTGACGTGGTTCTAAGTGTTTTAATTGGCATGTGACATGGTTCCAAGTGTTTTTTAGGTATGCGATATGGTTCTAAGTGTTTTTATTGGTGTGTGACATGGTTCTAAGTGTTTTTTTAGGTATGTGATATGGTTCTAAGTGTTTTTATAGGTATGTGACATGACTTTTAATGTTTTTATAGGTATTCGACATGTTTCTCAGTGTTTTTATACGTTTATGATATGAATTTTAGTGTTTTTATAGGTTTGAGACATGATTCTCAGTGTTTCTAAGAGTCTGAGTCATGAATCTCAGAGGGGGATGAAAATATGACCTGAAAATATGGTCTGGAAAGGGGGAGCACCCTTATAAGGGGTAGTTAGGGGTATTCTTGGCTATTTTTGTCCCTTGGGTTTTTGAGCAATTAGAAAAATATTGTGTCTTCTTTAGAAATAAAAGTTAGAATGAAGGACTTTTAAGAAAATGTCCCTATAAATTATTTTTGATAAAAAATAAAAATAAAAAAAATGAAACATAAGCTCATGTAGGAATATAAGACTTTCTAGGAAGGCTGAATATTCTAACACAAAGAGCGTTAGTGATGCATTTTCTCCATTCCAAAATAAAATTTATTTCCATTCCAAAATAAATTTTATTTCTATTCTTGATATGTTATGTTATCAATAATAAAAGAGCAGCAGACATGGCTATCCTTTTAAATCTTTAATCCTCCAATAATTTTTTGCCCCCAATGCAGTGGGGCACTTCTTTCTTGGTCTTTTCTCTTCTCTCTCTCTCTCTCTCACACACACACACCTACCTTTCAAACTAGAAAAAATAAAACATGGGATTTGGCGCTTTCACACTTGTGGGTGTGGGGGTGGGGTGGGGTGGGGATGGGGTGGGTGGGGTAACATTTATTCATCTATGAAGAGGACTGAGGAGACTTTATTTCTAGATCTTAGAATAATCAACTCTCTGTTCTTACTTCTTACTAAAATTAAATCAACTTGACATGTCATCAAATGAACCTTCCTTGCATCAACATTCATAATAGATTTTCTTTTTCCAACCCCAAGAAATTTTTTACGTATACAATAATAATAATAAAGTTATTAGTACAATAGTTGTACCTTTTGCCTATAAATACAACCACCTAACCAACCATATCTTTCACTCATACAAGTGATCAAGAACACAACTTTTCTTGGCAACTGAAATATCAGATTCTATATTTTTCTTTTTTAATTTGTGGGTATTAGATTTTTTTCTTTGTTTGCAAAGATGGGTGAAAGTAGCAGGATGAGTAAGAAAATGAAGGTGGACAAGGCAGATGAAGTGATGATCAAGAAGATTAAGGGAACAGTTGTACTTACCAAGAAGAAGTGTTTGGTGGAGCTTCAGGATGTCAAAGCTGCTACTGTCGATTGGTGCGAAGAGCTGATTGGCCGAAAGGTTTACCTGCAACTCGTCAGTGCTCATGCGCCCGAGCCTGATGGTACGTTTTTTCGCCTTCATTGTCAATATCTTTCATTGGAATGTTGTACTATGCTCATCAAATAGTTGTACCTTTCCCTCAAATCTCAGCAATTTTAACAAAATACTAATATGGCTTTGGTGGTAGTCATGATCATCCTGTTAAAATGATGATCAAAACAACAGATTGCAATCAGAGGAAAAGAAGACAAATACTAAGAAAAAAGTCAACTCTATAAGAAAGATGCTATAATATTACATAACCATAAGTCAAACAGGCCATGACTCAAAATCCCATCTAATTTACATTCTTTATGCTTTTCTGGGAAATCATTATCTTTAAATAATTTCATGCCCAAACATATTTGATGAGCAAGAAACTATTATCATTACATTAGACTTCTCACTATTGAATTTTGAGTGCTATTTATTTGATTTCTTTAACTTTCCTTCAAACTAACACTGTAAATTTTGTATCTTCTAGTCAAAGAGCGGCGAGGCAAACTTGGGAAACCAGCTCACTTAGAGAACTGGTGTCGTAAAAGCCTTACTTTCAGTGTCACCTTCGACTGGGACGAGGAGTTTGGGCTTCCCGGAGCCTTCACAATAAGGAATTCACACCACAATGAATTTTACCTCAAGACTCTGACCTTAGAAGATGTTCCTAATCATGGCCGGGTTCACTTTATCTGCAATTCTTGGGTTTATCATTACGAACATTACCAAAAAGATCGTGTCTTTTTCTCTAATCAGGTACTTTTCGAAATGGGTTTAAGTTCTTAAAACTCTTAGCATTCATTCTCATTGTTAAATTTTACTACAGACATATCTTCCAAGCCATACACCAGAGCTACTTTGTTACTACAGAGAGGAAGAACTAGAGATCTTGAGAGGAAATGGAACTGGGAAGCTTGAAGAGTGGGACAGGGTTTATGACTATGATGTCTATAACGATTTGGCTGATCCTGATGTCTCTAAACTTATTCGCCCTACACTTGGAGGGTCTACTGACCATCCGTACCCTCGCAGGGGAAGAACAGGCCGAGCACCAACAAAGACAGGTGAGATGCTTTTAACATCATTCCTTCTCAAATACTTCCTCCGTCCCGCAAATATCGCCCATTTGACTTTTCATGGTCAGCACAAGTTAACTTTGACTAAACATTAACGTCAATTTAATCATTCTAGTGAGATTCTAATAACTGTACTTGATGAAAGACAGTGCTAATAGTTGATGACCATTAAGTGACTATCAATACTAATTTTTGGAATTTTATTGGGATGATTAACTTGACATTAAAGCTTGGTCAAAGTTCACGTGTGCTGACCATCAAAAATCAAATGGGACTATCTTTTCCGAGACAGAGGGGGTAAAGAAAAGACGTGAACTCAAACTTTTTGACTTCTTTTACACCATAAAAACTGACATTGAATTTGTTCTGTTTCTTTCTGATAGATCCAACAATAGAGACCAGACTGCCTCTTCTCGATAGCTTGAAGATCTATGTCCCTCGAGATGAAAGATTCAGTGAGGTGAAGTTAGCAGATGTGGTGGCTCATGGACTAAAGTTGATGACTCAGTCCCTAATCCCCGGTTTTGGGGCTCTACGTGACAAACTCTCTGATAAGATTGTGACTGCGGTTGAGTGTGTACTAAAGCATAAGTTTGAGTCGATATCTGACAAAAAGTTTAACGAGTTTCAATCTTTTGACGAAGTACTTAAACTCTTCGAACATGGAATTAAGCTACCAAGAAGCAGTTTACTTGAAGGCATCAGGCAGAAACTCCCTCTAGAATTGCTGAGGGAACTGTTTAGGAGTGATGGTGAAGGACTTCTGAAATTCCCAAAGCCACATGTGCTCAAAGGTACTGAATACAAAATCGATCCCACCACAGAGAGTTCGTAACTTATACTCCATCCCGGAAAGATAGTCCCACTTTGACTTTTATGGTCAACTCAATCAAACTTTGACCATAACTTACTGAAAATCATTGAGTTTTCATAATACTATTATTTTCAAAGTTCAGTTGAGTTGACCATGAAAGTCAAAGTGGGACTATCTTTCTTGGACTGAGGGGGTACAAGAATACACTTCACAATCATTTTATTCACATAATTTCCGTGTTTCACAAACAGAGGACACGTCCGCATGGAGGACAGATGAGGAGTTTGCGAGAGAAATGCTGGCTGGATTAAACCCTGTTGTGATACGTCGTGTCCAGGTAAATTCCATCCTCTTGTGAAACTCAATCTTATTTAAAGTTTTTTTACAAGAAGTAATTTTATCTTACCGTTCTATAACAATTTATAACATTCATGAATCATGCAGAAGTTTCCACCAACAAGCAAGCTAGATCCAGAACTATATGGAAACCAAAACAGTACAATAACTGAGGAACACATAAAAGATCATTTGGAGGGATTAGATGTAAACAAGGTAATAGAACTCATTAATTTCCTTGCAGTATGTTCTAAAAATCAAATAATCTGGAACTAGAACGGATATTGCTAGCATATAATCAAATTTTTTTTTATTTTTTATTATGTTCTTAGTCAATTGAGAACAATAGGCTATACATAGTAGATTACCATGATGCATTGATGCCATACCTGAGGGGGATTAATCAAACTTCGACACGGACCTATGCCACAAGGACAATCCTCTTCTTGCAAAAAGACGGAACATTGAAGCCATTAGCAATTGAATTGAGCCTCCCACATGAAGAATCTGATCTAGGTGGAGCAATTAGTAGGGTTTGCACACCAGCAGAACATGGGGCTGAAGGTACCATTTGGCAGCTGGCTAAAGCTTATGTTGCAGTAAATGACTCCGGCTATCATCAGCTCATCTGTCACTGGTATAGTAATTAGATCTTTCAAAGAAACCATTTCTTTTAAATAAAAGAAATAAAACAACAAAAATTATTTGAGATCATGTTTTGAACCAAGAAATTGATGGTTTTTGCAGGTTGCATACCCATGCATCAATTGAGCCTTTCATAATTGCAACAAACAGGCAGTTGAGCGTTCTTCATCCGATCAATAAGCTTTTGCATCCTCATTTCCGTGACACGATGAACATAAATGCGGTTGCAAGGCAAACCCTCATTAATGCCAATGGTCTGCTCGAGAATACTGTTTTTCCTGATAAATATTCCATGGAGATGTCATCTACCATGTACAAAGAGTGGGTTTTTCCGGACGAAGCACTTCCCAAAGATCTAATCAAGAGGTAATACCACTGAAGACAAAGCATTGACAAAAATTATACTCCCTCCTCCGTCCAAAATGATAGTCTCATTTTCCCTTTTTCACTTATCCCAGAAAGTTAGTCCCATTTCCAAAATAAAGTCTTCCAAGTCACTGACTTTCCAAATCTTATAGTGTAACCTTTGAATGTTTGAAACGTCAAACGGGACTATCATATTGGGACGGAGGTAGAATAATTTGGGAGCAAATATATAGACAAATATAAGAGTGAAAACAGGAAATTGGGCATATAACTATAGCTTAGCAACAACTCCAGCTGAATTTTTAAGGAAAATGGTTTGATCTTACTCATATGAGTTGGCTTGTAATGTTTTCTGCAGAGGAGTGGCAGTTGAGGACTCGAATACTCCACATGGCATCCGACTTCTTATAGAGGATTACCCATATGCTGCTGACGGGCTTGAGATTTGGTCAACAATCAAAACATGGGTCAACGAATATTGTTCAGTCTACTACGAGACTGACCAAATGGTTCAGAATGACTGTGAACTTCAGTCCTGGTGGGAAGAGGTCCGAACAAAGGGCCATGGTGACAAGAAAGATGAGCTATGGTGGCCAAAGATGCAAACCCGTGAAGAACTCATAGAATCTTGCACCACCATCATATGGGTAGCTTCTGCCCTCCATGCAGCAGTGAATTTCGGGCAATACCCTTATGGAGGCTGCCTACTTAACCGCCCAGCCTTGAGCCGTAGGTTCATACCTGACACTGACATTGACTCTGACGACTACAAGGAACTCGGGACGGACCCAGAAAAGGCTTTCTTGAAAACTATTACGCCTCAACTACAGAGCATTTTGGGAATTTCTCTCATAGAGATACTGTCAAGACATTCTGCTGATGAGGTTTTCCTCGGACAACGTGACACCCCGGAATGGACTAAAGACGAAGGAGCGATTAAAGCATTCGAGAACTTTGGGAAGAATCTGGTAAAAGTTGAGGAAAAACTCACTGAGATGAACAAAGATGAGAAGTTGAAGAACAGGACGGGACCTGCAAAGATGCCATACACATTGCTTTATCCTAGCAGTGAAACAGGGCTTACCTGCAGAGGCATTCCCAACAGTATAACAATTTAAGCTTCTTCACAAGCATGTTTACATAGCTGCAGAGTGGTGGTATTTAGGTCTTTGTTTTTTAAAATGTTCACCTATTGTGAAAGAATAATTCTTGGAAAGTCGGGAAATTAATCTACATGCAACTGAATTATGTTTGTATAAGTATGTTAATGGGAAGGCAATATTTACCACCTAGATGTTTATTTAAAACAAGACAGATTAGTAGAAAAAATCGGGTTAGATCTGTAGCTTTGGGAATCATGTTTGCAGACTTAAAAACACATCAAGATACATTGGAAATCCGTACTGCAAACTTGCAAGCTTGCTTGCAAACTTACAAGTACACATTCGGTCCAATTTTGCAGACTCCCACCATTCAGACATTTTAACAAACAGTGGAGCTACAACCACTCAACCTTGTCCAATTTTGTCATTTTCTACACATTCTGACAATCCCAAATCCAAATCAATTAACCACATCAAAATTAGACGTTTTAACAAACAATTGAAGTACAAGCAGTCAAACTTTTCCAATCGACCAATGTAAGAAGTACAAGTTGCTCACAAGTTACAGAATCATAGTCTGTAGTCAGTCATTCATTGATCTTTAAATCATTTGAATTCCTGTGAGCCAAAATTTATGAGCATTTTGTGCCTCAATATCACTCTATTACTGTTTCCAATTATTGACACTGTACACATTCTGACTAGCCCATATCAAAATCAATTAATCTCATCAAAATTAGACATTTCAACAAGCAGTTGAGCAACAACTACTCAACCATGCCCAATTATTGACAATCTGTTTACACTTTGACAGCCCCAAATCAAAATTTCAAGCACAGAACACATCAACACAACACTAATAGACACACCATTGGATCACAAACTAACACTACTATAGAATAGAAAGACGAGTTGCACAAGAAAAATTACTCCAGATATAACACAGAGGCGACTATTGATGCCACAGAGGCAAATATTGAGGCTATAGTTCCGGAGCAGCAGGGAGGTTATTCGGAGACAGTGAGAATGCTGCAGACCCGTTTTGAGAATAGGATAGGAGATGGGAAGCTTTCTCTGACCGGCTTCAGATGTTGGAGGATCATGTGACCACTATACGACAGCGTCAGATGGAGCTTTGGATGCGGCAGCCAACCTCGGACATATACGCCTCCTCCGGAACAGTTGCACACCATGATGTATAATAGGAGAGCGGCTAGGATGAGGAGGCGCGAGTCCCGTCAGCCCCATTCTTCAGGTGAGGCCTCCGGGTCTCAGCAGCAGCAGGAGATGGTACCCTTCTTCCTTTCTCATACGTTTAAACTGTACTTTTATTTGTATTGCTATATCACATTGAGGCTATATCACATTGAGGACACTGTTTAGTTTAAGCTGGGGGAGGGATTGTTAGTTTAGTCGTTACATTTTTATTTTTAAAAAAAAAAAAAAAAAAAAAAATAGTGAGGCTAAGTGAAAACCCGAAAGGGCGCTTAGGCAAAAGTTGAGATGTTGAGATATTTTATTCATACATGCACCGAAGTGGCATCATAAGGAGGGTTTTGAGTCTCGGGTTAGGATTTTCATTCATGATGTGGAGGGTCGGTTAGAGGAGATAGGTTAGAAACCCTCGTTCTTATTCTTGGAGTGATAAGGGGTATTGATGCTTTTCACGAGGTAAGTTTGGTTCGTGATCACTTCCCGGGCATAAACTTTATTCTTAGGAGGGAGATAGTAGCGAGAGATAAGCGTGGGGAAACTTAGGACATGTTTAGTTCCCCCTAGCTATTATGAGTGAGCCTTAGTCCGGATACGGTTTTTCACTATTTTGAAGTTGTATCGGGCTAAGGCCATTGATATTTATTTATTCTTGGTGTTAATGGGGACGGGGTTTCTTATACTCCGAAAGTATTGGTTGACTTTTTGACTGAGGAGTTAGAGGAGACTACGGGTCATTTTCTCCCATGCTACGCTGTATAGACCGGAGTTTGGAGTGGGGTTAGGATGTTACTCATGGACGAGTAACGGTCTAAGCGTGGGGGAATTTGATGTGACGAATTTTGTATGTATTATTTCCCTTATTTTCCTATGTATTTTCATTCATTTTGATGTACTTAGACTAGATTTGATGTATTTGAGGAATTAATTATCATTTGGGCTTTATTGTAATCCGGGGGTAGAATAGTTGTTTTTTATTTATTTATTTTTCCAAATGTAATTTTTGGTGAGCTTTAAAGTCATGTCTCAAGGATCAAGAATAGTCAAAGTCAATGCAAAGTCAAAGTTAAGCGGAGTGGAGGAGTATAGGATCAAACTGCAAATAACTGAAAGTTAGAGGATTGGACTGAAAATATGAAGACTCAAGGGACTGAATTACAAAAAATTTGGAAATCGGTTTCCGCACGTAAATGATTGCGGCGGATCTGGTAGCGGAGTTTTTATTTTTCTTTTTCTTTTATTATTATTATTCTTTTTATTTTTGATTTTAGGGATAGTCATGATTAGTTTAAAAATTATCATTAGATAGGAACTCTCTTTTCATTTTTGGAAAAAAAAAGACTACGTTCTCTCTGGCGCTTGTGTAACCTTTTCATGGAGAACTAAACTCCATAGCTTTGGATTGTGAGCTTGAACCTACTTTATTTCAATTGAGGTAATTTTATCTTGTCTATTTTATTCATAATTTTGCTTGTTCTGATTTTAAATTTATAACTAGGGTTTGTAGATTTGATCAATTCACTAGTTCTTTTTATGAATCTAAATTAGAATTCTCTGTTCTGTGCCAGAATTAGGGTTTTCATTGTAGCATCTTCACGAATTGTGTATGTGCCATAGCAATTCGAAAAGTAAGCAAAATTAATCGATTATCTAGTAAACCTAGAAAGCGTTCTTGATCTTAGTCTCTTAAAATTGAATCAATTAATCTTTAAATCTTTTCTGTGCCAGTCTAGGTTTAATTTTAATTAGGGTTTATAGTGAGTGTGTCACTGCTATAGACTAAACTGTAAGAAGAGACAGAGATTGAAATACATCTCGTGATCAAGTGAATAGGATTAATGGAGAAAAAGAAGTACCAATGAAATTGAAATTGAAATTGAGGACGGGGATAGGGATCAATCTGAAGTGCTTTTAATTCATTGTTTTAATCAATTTAGTTTAATTCCCCGTCTAGGAATTAATTACAATAAAATTCAACCCCCAATCTGTTTAAGTGACTAGTTCGTAAATAATCATCGTTCTTACCCTAATTACATTATTAGTGGACGAGTTTAGGTCTAATTTAATAGGCGTGATCGACTCTGAATTAACCTAATTACATTATTAGTAAACGAGTTTAGGTCTAATTTAGTAGGCGTGCGACTAAGCCTACCAGTATGCACAAAAGGATGTTATCTTGGGGAAATTTTATTATTGCCCAACTATATCGACAAGTTTGATGTTGTGGTTAATCAGAGAAAGAGACAGGATGGTGGTTTTGACTTCAAAACACGTTTTTCATTGTTTGATAAAGTCATGGCATAATCACATTATTTTTGTTCACGAAATTCATGTTCAAATCATAATGACATTTCATTTATATATTGTGACCTTGCAACATTAGGTTGTTGAGTTTGTTGATTCAAAGTCACAAACAAGATGTTGTTAACTGAGTTTGTTAGGTTGTTGAGTTTGTTGATTCAAAGTCAAATAGGAGTTGTGGTGGAAAAATTGATCATCTTCTTATATATAACAAAGGAGAAATGCAAAAAAAAAAAAAAAAAAAAAAAAAAACCCAAATGGTCACTTTTGCAAGTTTGGAACCTAATCTCATTTTTTGTTGCAGGCATACTACCTCACTTTGTGCGGCCAAGGTCACTACGACTAACGCCGTCAACGTTTTAGCGTTAAATATCCATGTGAGGTACATGTGACCAAATTCTATAAATTCTATATAAGGGTAATATTGTCAAATCTTTTAAAATCTTCTCTCACCCCTCTTCATGTTCTTCCTCTTCCCCATTGTTTAATCCAACCCCCGCTTTCACCCATCGTCGTTTCCCCCAGCAATCCATCGCCTTCAATCCCTTCCGACTACCACTATCGGCACCTCACTCCCGCTCTCTTCTCCAATTCAAATCTAAATCTGGTTACCTTATTACATCTCAACAAATTTAATTTCTTAATCCAATACGATAGTTAGGGTTACGTTCAATATGGCATCGACGGGGCTTTCAATATGGCATCGACGGGGCGGATTCGTCAAACAAAGAAACCCATATCCAAATTGGAAATCGTATGCAAGTGGGTAATTACATTGAGTATTTACACAGAAACCTAAATCGGAAACCGTAATTACTGCTAATGTGACAAAAAAACATGAACAAAATTCAATCTATCTGGGAAATTCCTTGAAATTTAGCTAGAAATAGAGCCAATTTTCAGTATGCAAGTGGGTGATTACATAAAAGCCCAATAACCCGAAATTGAGGAGCGCCGCAACCTACTGTCGTAAGTTATGAGCTTGGTGAATCCACCACACCATTCATGCATCGGAGGAGACCGAATTTAATTTCAAGTTGGGTTTGGATTCAAAAACGGATTGGATTTGTTTGTTAGAATTGTGGGTTTGTTAATCAGCTGAGAGTAACTGGGTATTGATTTTATAGATTTGTGGGTGAAGAAGATGAAGATTGAGGGAAGAAGATGAAGGAGAAAGGGCGGAGTATTTTTTTACTTTTCAATATTTCCTACTTTACCCCTTTATTGATGGCACATGACCAAGCACATAGGTATTTAACGTCCAAATACGTATTTAACGTCCAAATACTGACGGTGTTAGCCATAGTGACATTGTCTGCACAAAATGACCATTTGAGGTACTATACCTGCAACAAAAATGACATTGTGACCAATTGAGGTACTTTTTTTTTTGCATTTTTACCTATAAAAACTCTATGTATTCAGCAAGCTATTGAAATGAAAACTTTCTCTCTTTCTCTACATGGATTTGATCGATAATATGATTGACTGATCAAATTCTTACAAATTATCCAATTATCCAGGGTTTGATTTCTATCCATTCGAAATCAACTCCTTTCAGTATGTGCTTTGAACTCATTCGAGTGAATTTAAGCTCAAATAACTATGATCGTCAACAATAGCGAATTCGAATCCAACTCCTGTGTCGAACAAATACTCATATATGTGTTCTTGACGAATACGGTGCCATTTGAACAAACACTGCTATTAAATCCACTTCATCCTCTCTTCCTATATCCCAGTGATCACTCTAGTATATGCTTGATCACTGAAACCCCTGTTGAACATAATTTTAATTCATGGACGAGGAATATGACTATTGCACCATCCACAAAAAACAAGTTAGTCAATGTTACTAATTTACATAAACATCCTGTTGTGACTTTTAAATACTTTCAACAATGGCATCGCTGTTGTAATGACATGGTCATATCCTGGATCTTCAATGTAGTATCTGCAGATATTAAGTCTAGTATTGTGTACACGCCTGCGAAAAAAATTTGGGACAATTTGGATAAGAGGTTTTCTCAAGGTCATGCTCCGCATGTGTATCATATTAGGAAAGAGATTGTTTCATTTTCTCAGGAGTATTTATCTCATTCTGCTAGACCCAGGACTATATTGCAACCAAAACAATACAATAACTGAGGAACACATAAAAGATCATTTGGAGGGATTAGACGCAAACCAGGTAAGGGAACAACAATTTCATTGCAGTATATTCTAAATCAAATAAGTGAAACTAGAACAGATATTTCTAGCATATTATTTAAAATAATGGAAAGTTTTGGTTATGTTTTCAGGCAATCGAGAACAATAGGCTATACATAGTAGATTACCATGATGCATTGATGCCATACCTGAGGGGATAAATCAAACTTCGACATGGACCTACGCCACAAGGACAATCCTCTTCTTATCAACTGAATTGAGACTCCCACATGAAGAATTTGATTTAGGTGGAGCAATTAGTAGAGTGTGCACACCAGCAGAAACATGGGGATGACGGTACCATTTCTCAGCTGGCTAAAGTTTATGTTCCAGTAAATGACTCCGGCTATCATCAGCTCATCTGTCACTGGTATAGTAATCAGATCTTTCAAACAAAGCATTTCTTTTAAATGAAAAAAAATAAAACGGCACAAAATTTAAGTTTGAGATTATGTTTTGAACTAAGAATTTGATGATTTTTGCAGGTTGCATACCCATGCATCAATCGAGCCTTTCATGATTGCAACAAACAGGCAGTTGAGTGTTCTTTATCCGATCAATAAGCTTTTGCATGGTCAGCGAATATTGTTCAGTCTACTATGGGACGGACCAAATGGTTCAGAATGACTGTGAACTTCAATCATGGTGGGAAGAGGTCCGGACTAGGGATGACCAAACACGGTTCCATTCCGGTTCCGGAAAAGCTTGAACCATAACCGAACCATTTCTCTTCCGGTTACGGTTAGGAACCGCCGGTACACGGTTTGGAACCGCCGTTCCACAGTTTCCTTTTAAAAAAAAAAAAATAACAGAAAAAACAATTTTAATAATATTTTATTACCGAATTGTTTTACAAAAAGGTATAGAAAAAACGTTTAAAAAATTAAAGAGATCCGTCCCTCTTTTCTTTTATATACTCAACAAATTAATATTATTTTTATTCACTGAATTTGGCTAAAAATTCAGTTAAAACTCAATTTTTCTTGTCAACTTTCCGTTAGTAATGGTCAATTATGATTAAACCGTTAGAAATCTAACGATTTTGACGGTTTTCTAACGGTTTTGCTGATGGTTCTGGTTCGGTCTAGGCGGTTCATGGCGGTTCGGAACCGCCAGTTCACGGTTTTCAGTGGGGATGAACCGGAACCGGCCCGTGTTACAAACGGTCCCGGTTCACACGGTTCCGGTTTTCGTCAAGGTTCAAGGCGGTTCCGGGCTTTCGTGTTACGGTTCCGTTTGGCCATCCCTCGTCCGGACAAATGGTCACGGTGACAAGAAAGATGAGGTATGGTGGCCAAAAATGCAAACCCGTGAAGAACTCATAGAATCCTGCACTACCATCATATGGGTAGCTTCTGCCCTCCATGCAGCTGTGAATTTCGGGCAATATCCTTATGGAGGTTGCCTACTTAACCGCCCAGCCATGAGCCGTAGGTTCATACCTGCCACTGACGACTACAAGGAGCTCAGGACGGACCCAGAAAAATCTTTCTTGAAAATTATTACCCCTCAACTACAGAACCTTTTGGGGATTTCTCTCATAGAGATACTCTCGAGACATTCTGCTGATGAGGTCTTTCTTGGACAGCGTGACACCTCAGAATGGACTAAAGACGAAGGAGCGATTAAAGCATTTGAGAACTTTGGGAAGAATCTGGTAAAATTTGAGGAAAGACTTGCTGAGATGAACAAAGTTGAGAAGCTGAAGAACAGGACCAGACCTGCGAAGATGCCATACACATTGCTTTATCCTAGCAGTGAAACAGGGCTTACCTGCAGGGGCATTCCAAACAGTATAACAATTTAAACTTCTTGATAAACATTCTACGTAGCTGCAGAGTGGTGCTGATTAGGTCTTTCTTTTTGATGTTTATCTATTGTGAAGGAATAATTCTGGGAAAGCAAGGAATTAATCCACATGTAATTGAGTTATGCTTGTATAAGTTTGTTACATCCCAGTAGAGAATGGGAAGGCAGTTTTATCATCGAGATGTTTACAACAAACCAGCATGGCTCAAAAAAATATCGGGTTAGATCTGTAGCTTTAATGAACCATATTTGCAAACTTAAGAACCTATCAAGAAAAATTGAAGTCCGTACTAGAGCGGTAAAAGTTTTCCTAGGCAAGTACGAATGCTAAAGAAAAAGAGAAGAAACGCACAGATACAACACTAGGTGATCATACTAACAAGTAACAACTGCAAACGGAACATATGAAATGCTTAAAGGATGTATCCTAGCCAAAACACGAAAGGAAATCCCTCTCAACTACATTGAACTCAGCTGGTGAAAATCGAAATTATAGTTAGTCGTGTAAAAGTTCGTCGGCCAGAAAAAGTTCACTAGTCCTAGTACCTATCTAGATATACGATTCCAATTTCCTGAGATGACTTCCATCTATAACTGAAAGGGCTGAGTCAATGAACTAAAACACTGAATTAAAGCTATGCCATACTAGAGCAAAATGAAAACTGTACTTACTGGCGAAAATAGAACATGTGAAACTTGCAGAGTTTACAAATTACAAAAGGGTAAGTTCCCCAACTATATTGTCAATTTACCAACCGTTTCTTCTCTCTTCCCTCTCTCTCTCTCGTTTCTCTCTGCGATCAAGCCAGTAATCATGGCCGGAATCGAATGCCACCCGGCCATGAATCTCTCCATTATCACTGTGTTCTCTTCTTTCTTCGTTTATTCTTTCCTTTTTCTTCTTTGGGTGTTGTTATACACACCCGTAAAACTTATGAATACGTTAATTGTGCATTACAGTGTTGTACCATCTAAAATTTCAAGCATTCTACGGGTGTATTCATAAGTTTTACGGATGTGTATAACAACACTCTTCTTCTTTTACCCTTTGAAACCCTCAATCCCAAACACGATGATGCCACCGTCAACAACATTCTTCACAGACACCATCAACACCATTTATTGTTTTCTTTTCTTTATATCCCCACTAATTCCATTCCTTTATTCCGACATTTGTCGGGTCATTGCATTCTCTCTTTGTCATTTGCTTCATTGTGCTGAGAGCATTCGTGCAATATTTGTACTTTTTGTTACGATTCTTGGGAATGCAAATGATACGCAGTGTTCAAATTTTGCTTGGAGTTGCGCGTTACAAGTCATTATACGAAAGTGCATTGCGGTGTGGTTCAAAGTTACGCATCACTATTCATTGCCAAGACTTCTATTCAAAGGAAAGGTGGACTTTGGTGGCATATTGTTTTTCAAAGGGTTGCCGGTGCTTTTGTATTTTCACGTACGAAACAGTGGCGGACACAAAGCTATCATATTGGGTGGCAGTGTCCCACTATTTTCACATTTTTATTTTTGAATAAAATATATTTTTTCCCTCTAGTGCTGCTAGTTGTACAACTTTTTTTTTCCCTTTAGTGTTAAGTGTGCTCACTTACTTTTAGTTTTGAGTTCGCTACTGGTACGAATGAGACTCTGACCTTTTTTAGAGTGTCATCTCTTAGTTTTAGTTTTATGTGCCGAAAGAAATGAGTATATCTTTTTATAAAAAAATACATATATATAAAATGAAATTAAAAAAAAAAACAAACTATATTGACAAGTTTAGTGTTGTGGTTAATAGAGAAAGACACACGATGGTTGGTGGGTTATCCGACTCAATGGTTTGACTTCAACACGTTTTTCATTGCTTGCTAAAATCATCATTATTACATTATTCTTCTTATTCACGAAATTCATGTTCAAATTATAAGGACATTTCATTTATATATTGTGACCTTGCGACATATTTATTCAGGAAGTTCATGTTGAAGTCATATAAAAACATTACTCATTTATTATGGTTGTCTGAAATGTTTACAATAATCTATTATAAAGATTTAATATTATTCTCTCTTTTATCTAATGCTAAAAAAAAATTGAACAGCTTTGTGGTACTGTTAACTAATACACGAGATATTGGAGTAAATTAAAAAGGCATATTAACATAACTATGAGTGATGTTAAGTTATATTAACATAAATCAAATAGCGGTTCTTGGGTAGGGAATCAATCACTAAATAAAAGCTAAAATCTCCATTTTCCCGCCCAAACCAATTTCACCCCACTTTTACAAATTTACCCCTGTTACTTTTTACTGATGGCCAAAAACACCCCTTTAAATCATTGAATACTGCAGCCATTTAATACAAGAAGTAAATGATTATCAAACATTGTGAGCATGCCATATTTTCTGGTTGTTGTACATTTATTGAAAGTGGGTGAATATTAGTACTTCATAAATAAAGGGCATTCCATATTCCATATTATATTATTTACAAATTATAACTAATAATTTAAATACTAAAAATATTATGTTACAGTCCTTGATTAATTAAACAAGCTGGATAAAAAAAAAAAAGAATAAAGATATCCAGAAATTCGTACAATCACTGGCAGCCAAAAGGACAGTCTATAAATCTTTAAAGTGGCTGATTTCATTGCATTGTAACTTCACCGCTCTTTACACAGCTGAAATCTTACATTCCTAATACATTACAAAGCAAAAGAGAATAGTGAACACTATTCCTAACTTCACTGAGCTGCAGAAAGGAAGAACTGATTGGTTAGTGAAAGTCAGAGTAGCACGCAAATATGAAATACCTGTAGATAATGACTTGGGTCTTCCTCATTCATATGAGCTAATTCTAATAGATTCAATGGTAAGCAATCAACGTTTTTTCTTTATCGTTTTTTGTTAATAGACATTCTGTTAACTATGTTAAAATTGTTGAACTATATAGGGTGAAAGATTACAGGCGACTATACCAAGTGCTTTCATGCAACAGGTGACGTAATGAAGGAACATGGCGTTTACTTACTCCATCTCAAATGTGTGTTTGGTGGATAACCGTGGCAATTCAAGATAACTTCACATCAATACAAGATGATTTTCATGGCTGCTACAAATGCAGTGACGCTGGGTGACAAAGACTTCTCAAGAAATCATATACTTCAACTTAATGTCGTTTTCATAAATAATGGCCATTGAAAACGTTGTATGCATCAATCTATTTTTCCCTTTTTCCATACACAATATTTCTCTTATTGTTATATACAAAAAAAAAAAAGACTAAGACTTGATTTTTTTTTATTTTTTTGTGACATGTGCAGATGTAATGGCAAAGGTTGTGGGAAAGGGAACATTAAAACATCAACATGCTAATAGAACAACCCCGAAGCTAGATTCGTTGAAATCGTGTTAGAAGATATCAGGTTTTGTATTTTTGTTAAGGGTTAATATTCTAATATTATTCGAGTTAAAATTGTTATAAAAAGTAAATATCCATTTAACTTGTACAAAAATAGCTATGTTTTCTAAACATAAGAAAACATTCTTACCTGACTTTTTGTTTTTTTACAATGACTATTACCATCGCTCTTCTCAGTCAAACTTAAGAAAGGCACACTACAAGAAAAAGAGTAATTAGTGGCATCAAGTTAATGGCATTATGTAAATAAATGACACTAAAGATATATATAGCGTCATTTTGTTTATAGTGGCATTTGGACTATGCACATTCAGTGTCATTTACTAATAAAATACCACTATAAATCTAATTTCTACAATCTTTATTCATATATTGTAACACCCTGAATTTTCTTAATGTATCTTGAGCATTTAATGGCATTTAATATCAATAAATAGCAATAATAAATACTTCAATTTAGGGTTCACAACAGCCCCTTAATTAACCAAAAATTCACAATAATAGCGGAAGCGTAACTTTAACTTGTCTTGGTAGGTAACAACCCTAACCATCAATGTACTTCAAACTTACATCAAAATAAATGTACTTAAGACTACTAAATTAAGAATCTTCAATCCACCGTCTTCCCACGGCTACTTTCCTTGTCTTGTCCTTCTACTTAAATCCTGAAAACAAAATTTATAGAGAAGGAATGAGCGAACGAATGCTCAGTAAGTTCATACGTGGCCTCTCCGGTTACTAAGGAGAGACGACCAGAACGAATACTTAGAATAACTTTTTCAAAGATAGGTTCAGTTACTTTTGGATTCAAGGCTGCAGAACAATACAGTCTTATTACTTTAAGATTTTACTTTCAAAGGATTATGGCACTACAAGCCAAAGGGATTTATTCAAGTTTCCGTCAATTCCTTGGTAACGTACATTATAACCTCAATGCCAAAGGTACAATTTGTACACCTAGCTTCTTCAGCCAATAGTGTGGGTCGAAACATATATGGTATCCACACACATATGCTCGGGGTCTAGAATCATCCTTGTAATCAGACAATTCCTGAGAGAAGGCATGTGATCACTCATGCAATCCCTAGTTTAAGGACAAGTCTTTTCTAACTGGACTGTCCGTCAATGTCTTTTTAACTGGACATTGGCCACTCTAACAAGTAAGCTTTTCGACTTACAAGTTAGAATGAGAACATACCAAGGTACAGGTATGTGATGACAAGTTTCAAACTTCGATACTTAGTAGATCGATGGGGACATCACTAAGTATAGATCATTTCAAGGAACGTTCATTAACGCAGAGTTCATTCAAATACTATCATGCCATACTGATAGCTGTCTTTAGAAAGAAATACCGAATTCCAATAAACAGGAGTTCAAATACTGTAAGGAACGTAATCCCTTACCTGAATTGCTTTTCCTCGCAATCTTCTCCTTGTGCAAATCTACAAGGCACGGAGTAATTTACTTTAGTACTCTCTACATTGTTAACTATTTGTACTTAGTTAACTGAGAGATGCGTTTTAACTTCTTTACTTCGTTACTTCTTTCTTTATGTTTAAGTTTCTGACTTTGATTTACTAGTCAGTCCTTTAACTTTGATATAATTGCAATCAAGTCCTTTAACTTTAGGTTAATTACAATTTGGTCCCTCAACTTTGGGTTAATTGCAAATTGGTCCTTCAACTTTGGATTAATTGCAATTTAGTCCTTCAACTTTAGTTCAATTACAATTTAGTCCTTCCACTTTGGATTAATTGTAGATTAGTCCTTCAACTTTAACTCAATTGCAATTTAGTCCTTCCACTTTGGATTAATTGCGGATTAGTCCTTCAACTTTCCTTTAATTACAGAAAGGTCCTTGGACTTTGGTTTTGTTCATAAGGTCCCCTAAGTTTCTCTTCTTAATCACTTAGGCCCCTCTAACTTCAAAGGTTTCCTTTTATTCCTTCTAACTTTAATTCTTTTCAGTTTAGTCCTTTTCTGTTAGGAAACTAACTGGAATTTCTAATCTTATTCTTTCTTGTTAACTTTTTAACTTTAAGGTCTTCCAAGTACTATTCTATTTTCTCAAGTTAATTTTCTAACTTGTTAACAATACTTTGAACGATTTTGTTTTCTTTCCATTAGAAACTTAACGAAAACACTAACTTTCCGTCCCAATTCTTAACATCCTTAATCAAGAATCAACACCCAAATTATATAGCTTTTAGGATTTTCGTCAATCGCATGAAACACTATTCCCAACTCAGTTCACTATTCACAGCGTAAATTACTATTCATCGCAGATTACTATTCACAGCTTTTTAAACTCAGTTTACTATTCACAGCGTAAATTACTATTCATCGCAGATTACTATTCACAGCTTTTTAAACTCAGTTTACTATTCACAGCGTAAATTACTATTCATCGCAGATTACTATTCACAGCTTTCTTAAAATATGAATTCATCCCTTTCATGATCATAGAATCAACTTAAAATAAAGCTAAGCATTTAACCATTAAAATTCCCACCATTAATGACTAGCATGCAAAAACCCTAACGATTATTTCTTTTAAACATGCATAACTTATGATTTATTAATCCGAATTCAATGAAACAAATTTTGGAGAGTAGGATTTAGCATTACCTTGAGAATGGTCGGATTACTTCTCCCAAAACAATGGCGAAAATTTCTTCTCTCCTCCTTCTTGGCCGGCGGCTGTTAGGGTAGGTTTAGGGTTTTGTTTTTCCTTTTTTTTTTTTTTTTGATAAAGAAGAATAACCTAATTTTCACTAACCCAAGTATTTATACTTTGGATGGTTTATTAATTGGGTTGGGTTTATTAATTAAACCTTCGGGCCAACCCATTCCTTTCGGCCCACTCATTAATTAACTTATTAATTCTAATTTTTTATTTACTAAGTTAATGTTACCAAATAATTAAATAAATAAATAAAAATTGCGGGTGTTACATATATGCCACTACAATAGGCATACTAGTGACATTCAATACCAGGACACTAAAACATATACGTACATGCAAATTGATGGTGTCACTTGATGGTAATGACACAATAATTTTCAATATAGCGGCATGCAATTTTTTTTAAAAAAAAAAACACACAAAAAAAACAGTGGCCCCAGTTGTAATTTATTTTTTTCTACTTAAAAAAAAAAGTTTAAGTCTCCACCTCTTCTTTGTTTTTGTTTTTGTTTTTTTTTTATTGCTTTTAACCGTCTTCCCCTTTTACCATCCCTTGCCAACCCCCAAAAGTTTCCCTTTCGACCAGCGCCCGCACCGGCCTAGCACTCACCCTTAAATCAAAACATCTGGGGAAATATATGTGAAAAACCCGCATAACCAGAGAATCTTGGATCAACGCTTCGATCGATCCAATGCCGTCTTCTTCGATTCTCCATCTCATAATCGGAGATCGAAGCATCAATCAAAGGTTGTCTTCTGCAAGGTAGGGCTTGTATGCCATAATGTGGTAATACTTTTCATTTTTTGTTCATCTTCATTCGATCTGTTAGTCTTGTTTGTCCAATTCACATACGTTTTTAATCTATTTGCGTTGAATTGATTTTGATTTCGATGGTCAATTCAATTCATGCCCTTTTAGTCGTTTCTGGATTCCAATGTAATTTTATTGGCGAATATTTTTTTCTTTCAATTTAGGGTTGAAATTGAAGCATAAGTTTGGTATGATTTACAGTTTTACCCTTCTTTCAGAGTGAATTCAAATGTTGTTAATTTTCGGCATCTTAATTGGTTATTCTGAGTGTGTATGTTTGTTTATGTGAACATAATATATGAAAGCAGTTTGAAGTTGGGGACTATTTCAGTGGAATGATTATTACTAAGGTTGAAGATCACTGAAAGTAATTAAGGTTCGAAAAATGATCTTTGTTCTCTGTTATTCTATGTCGAATCGGTATTCCCTGTGAAGGGTTGTTTTGTGTGTTGATGGTATTTCTACTGTATTTGATTTATCAGAATATATTCAGCAGCCTTTTGACTAGCATGAACTTACTGGACACTATGTAATTTGTGAAGCATGTAATATTTAAGTTTGGTTATGTTCTATGATTATGACCTTACCCCCAAATTACTTTTACTTTTGAGTTAGTTTTCTTTCCTTAATGGCAGGAACTTCTTGGATTATAAAGGAAAGTTGGAATTTCGAATCCTCAAAACTATCAGCAAAAAGTTATATCATAGAGAACAATATAAGGTCAGTATGATAACTTCATCCAAAACTTAGATTGAACTATGACATATACCCATAATTAGAGTCACTCATCTTCAAGGCTCAAGTATGTTTTCAGCGTGGCATCAGTTATTTCAAATTTTCGCTTTACCTTTTGTTGTTCTCAAATTTAAATTCTGGATTTCACATTTAAAATTTTTTGACTTTGTTTTTCACCGGACGCAATTATAAACTTGTTACTATTAGCGGGATGTATTCTTTCGATCAATCTTGGTTATAATATTAGGTCCTTCATTATCGTTTCTGGAGCTTCTTGGAAAAAAAAAGGATGAACGGTAATTAAACTTTATTATTTGCAAGCACTATGAGAGAAGATTTAGGTAACTTGAGCCTTCGAGAGCTTCAATGTTTGGTGCAACACCTCAAAACTGCTCTTGATCGTATACAAGAAAGGAAGGTAATTAAATATGGGTACATCTAAGCTTTTCCTTTCCTTTTGCATTCGTAATTTCTTAGTCACTCGAGGATTGTTTACATAATGGTTTGATCTAGCTTTAAAATAAGGCGGATAAGTATTTTTATCTATTTTTTAATGGTGATTGAAAACCTTAATTTTATGTTTGTATTATACTGACTTCCATACTTCATTTGCTTGTACTGTGTAGTTGATGAACATAATTTATGAATTCAGCCAATACGAGGGCAGATTTATCATTATTTTGTGTTTGTTATTATTGGCCTCTTTCGGGATGTTAACCTTACGTTGATTATCAGATTTCCCTTCATTCACAATTAGGCAAGAGATCCAAATCAGGGGAGGTGTTGATTGGCCTGCATCATTTGTGGTATGTTGTATTGTTAATGTTATAGTCTTATTTAATGCTAACAATTTTATTGTTCTTGCCTTCTTAGTTCCCTTGGAGTCAAAAGATAAAACTATTACTTTATTTTTGTGTGTGCAGATTTCAAAAGAACGAGCAGCTCAACTTCATATTTGTGATGATACGTTGAAATCTAGACTAGGGAAACTGATTTTATGAGAATGTGTAGGAAGGAGCTTAACACTACTTCATTATGTTTTCAACACTTTCACCACTTGGGCAAGTTCTTGCCCTTCTATTATGGAAATATAAATTATTTAAATAATGAGTATTTGTAATTGTTATTGTTGATTTTTGGTTGATTTTTTCCATTTTATTTACTGAAATTTTAGCTGTATAGGCATGTAGTTTGTGAATTGCAAAAAAAAAAAAGAAGTCATATTATTTATATAATTTCTTTATTCATACAATATTACAATGACATTAGAAAGCACGAGAGGCATAATGCCACTATCACGTTCACAAGCGGCACTATAATAGTAAACAATACCACTGGATAGTGACAATATTGATGACTATAGTGACATTACAAATTGACTTTATATATTGTGCGGTGACATTTACATTAATGACACAAATTGACACTGTGACATTCAAATCAATGAAGCTATTTTGACATAATGACATTATAAATTAATGACACTAATATTTTAGCAGCGACATTTAGATCTACCGTGACATCACTATAGGTTACATTAGTTATGTAGTGCCACTGACCTTAAAATGCCACTGAAATTGATAAAAGTGGCATTATTGAATGTCTTTAATTTGAGTTTTTCTTGTAGTGGCAGATCAGATAGGTTTGTGAGATCAAATCTTACTCAGTTAATAAAGTGTGTGATGACAAATAGTTGTTTGAAAGCTACAAGCCCTAATTCTTTGATCAAAGGAATTATGTTTGGAAAGAATCACATCAAAATTGAGAAAGAGTAATATCCAGTGAAATGTTTGTATTAGTTTCAAACTTTATTGTGTTTTTTCTATTTTCTCTATGCCTTGTATGGCTTTATTTTGTGGCTGGAATCATATCAACATTATAAGGTATTAAATACTTACCTAAAATCAGAAATGTTGACTTTGCTGAACTGAAGCTGGTGCATAATTTTTGTCTTCACGGAACCCTTTCACTTCACTGCCTGTTATCCTTGATTATTAGGAAGACCTCATCTACAATCTAATCTAATCTACAAAAGTCATAACAAACTTAGTTCAACCCTAACACATCTTGCAATCCCTATTAGTTTATCTACGACAAGTATTTTGATTAAAAAAAAAAAAGAGTTCTCAAAAACAAAATTAATTAAAGTATTAGCATGAATATTCATCACCTTTGAATTGTTAATGGTGCACTGATGGATGTAATTAGAAGTATAATTGTAAAACTTGTATGTAGTAAGTTTTTCCTTGGCCTTATAATATGCTTGGTGTTATTTTCACACCAGTAAGACAGAGTTTTAACCATGAAATTCTCAAGCATTTGTTCAGGTGCAACAACAAAAATAAGAATAATTTCAAATTTGTAACCATGAAAGTCTTAAGTTCATGTAAGAGTGTTTCAAGTTCATGTAAAAGGGCCCATACACAGATAATTCATGTAATAGTCATCAGTAGCAATATAAAATCAAACGCCGTTGACAGTATTATCTTTAAGCAGGATGATATATAGTAAGAAAAAATCTAAATCACAAGAAACCAATATAATATGGTAAGTCTTTAATCCACTTTCACCCAATAAATTGATCAGGTCCCAGTATATACAATCTCCTTCGGTTTTAAAGTTTTGGCACAAAACAAAATATTACATTAGACCATTCTTAAATCTCGTTTTGCATCTTATTCTATATTCATTTCACGAGACCGAACCGCCAAACCGAACCATCAGACCGAACCACCAGACCAAATCGTCAAACCGCATATATTATTAATATATTTGTATGTTAAGTAACATCCACCTTTGAAATATTTTACAAAAACTACATTACATTAGACCATTCTTAAATCTCGTTTTGCATCTTATTCCATATTCAATTCATCACGTGTTATATTTGTTGAGGCACACAGTTAACAAAATTTTGCAGTGTGTTCACTTCATTTGTCTTCTTTATTCGTTAAATATTCTTCTTCCTCCGTATTTTCTCTTTTCAACAAAGTCTAAACCATGATTTGAATCACCATATGAACTTCGGTCTGAATGGTGGTTTGAACCACTATCTAAACTACGGGCTAGACCACAGTCTGAACCACGATCTAAACCGTAGTCTGAACCACATTACTGAACCGTGGTCTGAACCAAACCTAACCAAACCATGGTTGTTTGGTTTGGTTCGGTTTGAACTTTTTAGTGGTTCGATTCGGTCTGAAAATTTTCCAAACTGTTGACTAGTGGTTCGGTCTCTAAAATGGCCGAGATCGAATCAAACCGAACCATTTACACCCCTACTACTTATTACCAAATTCAAATTTAAAAAAATAAAAAATAAAAAAAGGTGGTATCATAGCAACTACGCTATCTACTAAATAATGTATAATTTTTTTCGCTTCCGCGTTAAATTTATTTTAATTTTAATCTTTTGAATTCATAGTAACGGCTCGTGCATTGTACGGGCGTAGCACTAGTTAATTTTAAGATGGAACCTCCCATATATTCTACTATCGGCCCGGTCTAAGGCTGCGAGCACCTTCGGGCCTCTCTAAGCTTTTTATCGATTTATGATACTAATAAAAATTACATTTTAAATTCTCATTTATAATTATATAATAACACACTTTTAACATTATCATTGTCGCTCTTTAATAATACCAATGACACACTCTAACACACACACACACACACACATTTTAAACACTATTATTGACACTATTTAATACTATCACTAACATTATTTTACACTACCATTGACTTTTGACTCCAGGGCGGTCCTGTGGAATTTGTAGCCCTAAGTGAGTTATTTAGTTCGGGCCTTTCATATTTTTTGCAGACAATAAATTTTATTAAATGCGGTGTCATTTTTAAATCTCTACTATTTTTCGACTTTTCGTCTCTGTCATTTTTCTATTAAAGTGTTCATTTTTTATTTTGTTAGACTTTAGCATTATTAACAAGTGATACTTAAATTGAATTCTGATTAACAACAACATTTGAAGAATATTCGTAATCATAATATTGAGGTTTTTGATCTGACAATTGTGTTTGATATTTAATTGAGTTGTGATATTATGTAAAAATATGGGAAATAAAATGATAAATATAAAAGGGTTTAAAAAATCACAATAGTTTAATTATAAATGAAAATATTTAAAAAAATAATATTGCATTACTAATGATTGCAATTGTAAGAAGAAAATAAAACTTATTCCAGATTCAGCCTCTTCAGTTCCCCGTCCAACAAAGCATGCATGTCATCCTTTTGTTCTCCAGCGACATTTCTTGTTCTGATCCGGCCAGATCTAATACATTCTTGGAAACAAATTGCCTCCCTATCCATCTATTCTCCCTGTCCGGTCCGGTGGGTTTTTGATGTTTTTCTAATTTTTAGATTTCAAATCCGTGAAGTGAAAGAACAAAGGAGGCGTGGTGGTGCTAGAATGGTGATGTCGAAATGGTGGTGTTGGATGGTAGTTAGTAGTGGTGAATGGTGATGGCGCGGTGAATCGTGGTGGCGGGTGTTGGTTATGGTGGATGGAAGGTGATGGTGGGTGTTAGTTTTGGATGGAAGGTGGTGTTTTTTTTCTTGCATTTTAAAATGTTAGTCTTATAATAAATTGTCATTTCCTTTTGAAAAAATAAAAATAAATTATCATTTATTTTTTATATTTAGTGATATTGGTATTTTCTATTTTGGCTATTCAATTTTATTCAATTTACATTAAAACAACAGTGAAACAATTCTTTTTCAAAATCATCCATGTTAAACGACATACGACTCGCACAAGTCATTTAATGGAATTTTCTGACAAAATTCGCTAAAAACCTTAAAATGCTAACCAAATAACAATATTGGACCTTAATTGTAAATAGTGAAATATTGTGGCCCAACTTAAAAAAACTCCCTATACTTTGAGGCTTAAAATGTAATTTGCCCAAAAGTGGAGTAATGTTCCATTTGCTCGTTATTTAGTATTTTTTCTTCCAAAAACAACTCATCAAGCTTACGGGGAAAGTTTTCGAAAGGGAAAGACGGTGTGACTTGAGAGATATAAAAGCCCTAAACCGGCGCCAAACAAAAGCCTAATCCCAACTCCTTTTTTTTTTTTGAAATCCGTCCGCGGTTCTCGTCCTTCCCTCTCAATCCCAATTCACCGTACCAAAAATTTATCGAACTTACTTCTGATGATCAAAAAAGTTCATACAAATCTGTAACTTAAACAAAAATCCAATGTCAAATTCACAGTCCGATTCGAGTTTTTTTAGTGTTCGAATTGTGTCAATCGATCACTACATGTCCCCTCCAATTCCAGGCGTTGATATTTCTTACAGCAGCTTTCAAGGTATGCATTTGAACTATATTATCATCTTCTGGTTGAATTTCATGCAGGTTTGAAGTATACAATTTTAGGATGCCAGTATTAGATTTCGTGAAATGAGTTTGATTGACTGAGTAATTGGGCTTAGGTTATGAATTGTATGCTTTCTTTTAATTATTTGGTTGTTCCATCCGTCCCAAAATAATGATTGTTCATTTAATTTATTAAGAAGGTTGAAAACGTTTTTGAATTAATGTCTTTTATACAATTTTTGTAGCAAATATACACATCATACTCTTTATAAAGCATGGCATGTACGTAATCGAGAAATGATATTTTCTAAAGGTCAAAGCAGTAAATTCCTTATATTGGACTGTTATTTATGTTTTTCTTTGTTTTTAATTTTAAATGGACTGTCATTTTGGGTTTCCATGAATATAGTTGGGTTTCGTTAATGGGTACTGCATAGACACTTGTTAAGAAATTTGAATGATGCACCAATATCCTTGTCAATCTCAATAGTAGTGACATAATTTTTTTTTGTGTGGGCATAATGTTAAAATTTGTTTTGGGGGCCAGCTATAGCATTTCACTTCTCAAAATATTTAGCTTGCAATCACAATTATGTTGAAGTTGTAGCTTTAGTCTAGGACATGTTATGCACTTATGCTTAAAAGTATTACTTTCCCTTTGATGTTTAAATAGCCTGATTTGGAAATCAATCATGCAATGAGAGTTTCCAGCTTTAAACCCATACATATGAAATCAACAAGCTTGATGCTCGCGGTTAGTGTTTGTTGTAATGCCCTTTTCAAGGTTAACGGTATTTAACTTATATCGAAATAGATTATCTGAGTAAACTAAAGGACAAAACAAGTTGGAATCAGTAAAGGATCTTTATAGTGCTTATTTTAAGGGGTAGTAATGTACTCTGTCTGTCCTGAGTGGTGCTGCTTTTTGGGATATTCACTTATCTCTCAACAGAAATTAAGGGTGTGATTCCTTGATATTTTAACTTTACATCACATACGAAAACGAACAAGCGGGGTAGAATATACGCACACACACACTTGTTGTTAAGTGTACATCTTAGCATACTTAATGTTTCCATAAATATTTGAATTCTCAAATGTGGTCTACCGGAGTAAATCGACATAGTATCTTTGAAGCGTTTGACTTCGAATATGGATTTCTACTGAAAATTGGAAATATTTCTTTTGGCATTGAACATCACTTTCTTTAATTTGTCTATCTATCTATTTAACTTATTTAGCGATTGTTGGAAATTTTAGGTGGGAAGGTGAACGAGGTTCCCGTGATAAGAATATATGGATCGACTCCAGCTGGTCAAAAAACTTGCTTGCATGTTCATCGTGTACGGAAATTCATCCTCCGATCCTACTAGTTTCTCCGTCTTGGGAATAATTTATTTGAGTTCCTTTGGAGGCCCCTACGGCAAATGTTTCAAGTGATGTCTTCTTAAAAAACTCAAAAGCTAATAATTGAGACAAGTTAAAGATGTACATAGGAGACAAGATTTTTTGACAACAAAAGTGTTTCTTTGCAAGTTCTCATGTTGTATATGATGGATTTGATTGACTTTCTGATTCTTTATAATTAAGTGGTGTCCTGTATTATGTTTGATTGCATGTGCTCTACTGAGCATGAATTGTCCTTGTTGTCATGCAGGCTTTACCCTATCTATATATTCCCTGTTCGGATATGTTGCTTCAGTCAGATAAGGAAGGTATATGATTCAGTTGCAGGTTTTTTCCCCCCAGTTTTTCTTCAATATTGCTACTAGAAAAGCTTTACTTTAACCTTACTGGAAAGTTGTGAAAAAGGGTAGAACTGTTCATCTTAGTTTGAGGTCCAACATAACATTGTCAGATGCCTTGTATACACGGCATGCCAGGTCTTCCTGCCACTTTATTTGTAGACCTTATTATAAACTTTAGTGGTTTTCTAACTTTTTGTCTACGTGGGTAGAAGTTGATCAACTCATTTATTTTAAGCAGCATACTATTTCTTGTATGCTGCAAGGCAGAAGCCTCTTCTTGCCACTCCAGGTAGAACGGTCTAATATATGTAAGTAGGGAGTGGAAAGTAGTATGCAAATCCAGTATTGAGGTGCCCCTAATTATATGGTTTTAATATTTATTGTTCAAAATCCAACGGGCTTGTATGAAGTATGGGAATCCCGATCTTGGACCTTACTGGAAGTGTATGTATGGACTGATTTCAAAACGTATCTCATCGAGAAATGAGCGAAGTTTCAGGAAGTTTGGCTTCGTAGCTTTCAAAAGGAACTACAAAGTTGGGCTCTTCACCTTTGGGCTTTTATGGGCCCCCTTTATTTAAGGGGTGGAATGGGTTCATGGGTTTGGACGGGCACATGTATATGGGCATGGTTTAAGTCTTTTGGGTGTGGTGATGAATGTAACTGACTGAGACCAGACTGATTCATGTCATCACTATGTTTACCTTAATGAGTGAAGGAGTTATTGTGTTTCTATATTTTGGGGCCATTATGACGAGGTCTGAATTTTCCATCATTTCCGATGGAGCCAAAGACTCGCTATTTTTTGGCTTGGGAATATGATGGAATAAAGCAAAATGGGTCACTAAACTGTCTGCGCTTCTTTGTGATGAAGCAGCAGTTAGTCCATGCAATTTTCGACGCAATTTTCATCATGGGTCATCTGGAAATAGCCTCTCTGTGCTTTAATACAGGGGCAAGGCTGCGTACATGATTACCCCACCGTAGGTGGGAGCCTTTGCGGCACTGGGGTAATGTTGTTGTTGTTGTTGTATGACGAGGTCTGAATGGAAAAGCTTGCAATTGAGCCACTCATAGCTAGCTGCTTTATTTGAGTTTGTAGGAATTAGATTCAGTCACTACATTCTCAGGCATTTTCTCTCTGTGTTTATGAGAAAACCCTTTTATTTACAGTGATGGAGAGTCCACAAAGATGTACCGTGTTTGAATTTTAAAGAGGACTCCTGGTCACTGAAAAATGTTAAGCAAATTCAGAATTTGGATAAAAGTGCAAGTAATGCATATTTATAATCGTGACGTTGCACTAGTTTTCATGAATGATGTGGGAATGCTGGCCAGCCAGCCTTTAATTTGGCGTTTGTGTCCATTTGTGTTATGGCATACCTAACTGGGTATGCTGAGTCGTGACCTTGCACTCGTTTTCATGAATGATGTGGGTGGTTTTGTCTTTTGGCCTCTAGCGAGCTTGCCATTAATGTTTCTTATGTTCGTTGGATTAGGGTTAATGTGTTACATAAAGGTAGCTATAATTCACGTCTATTATTCATCAGGTTAATCTGTTTGTGATCAACTTGCTCAGGTGATGCATCCACACATGCTTTATCTCTTGCTCTTGAGAAGGCTCTGAAGGTATGAGTTGGTGCGAGTTGAATGTTTGTTTCCGATTAGCAGTTAGATTTTCATTGTACTTTATTAACATGGAAATAATATTGATGAACTATTTACTTGAAATCGTACAGCTTAAAGGTAGTGCGGGTTCAAAACGTCAACATGTGCATGGTTGCAGCCTTGTTAGAGCAAGGAAGTACTATGGATATCATAAATCAGAGGAGCTATTTGCGAAGATTTACCTGTATCCAGTCACTATATCTGTTGCATTTTCATGTTCAAGGTGTTTTTATTTTTGGGAGAGGGGGTTATTTCTTCTGTGTCAAACTTTGTGTAATTGTTAGAAGGATTAGAGGTAATGTTAAATTGGCAATGGAACCCATGTAGAGAAGTCAGCAAGCTAGAAATGTGTGGCAGATTTAAGTTAAAAGATACAAAATTAAGTCAAATAGAACCGTATTGTGTGCACCGAGTATGAAGACAATGACCAAGTGAGAGGGAATTTATTGTAATCAATTCTAGGAGCTGTGAGATCTTATCTACAAAGAGCTTTTCTGTTACCCAAGCTCATTACATGAGTATTAAGTCAGTGCTTTGGATTACTATTAGAGTGTCAGTAACTGAGTACTCTTTCCCTTCTTTTCATTTCTGATTAGATCTCTACATTTTTATTCGGTTATGTAGTTATAATAGTACAATAATCATGTGATTTCTGGATTTTTCTTTTCTTATTCTTACTGTTTCGAAGTTAATACTATTGATAAAATATGATGAACCTTGACGGAGATTTAAGCTATCACCCGCAGGACATTTCTCGGGCTGCTGGCCTTCTTCTGGTATGCATATTTAGCATCTTAACCTATTTAACTACACTTGGCATCCTTCCGAATCACTTCTGAAGAGTATGGTTTTGAAACTCTTTCTGTTGAAAAATTTACTTTGTTCTACAGCGAGTTTGAATACATTTTGCACTTCCCTGCAAAGCTTTTACCCCTGACAATTTATTTTTCCTGGTTTCTTGCATTGTTCTGTAAACTTGGTTATCCTTTGTGTCGTGGACATTGCAATATTTTTGGCATAAATATTTTTATGTTCTGCCTGCTTGTTCTCTATCAATGAAATTTTGATAGTGTTGACTTTAAAAGGTAACAAACAGTTGAGCTTTCTTGTTCTTTGAGTTTGGAATGAAGTAGAGATAATTGCACATTAGAGGATAACTTCTGGTCAGGACGATGTTAATTTCACTACATGCTCCCTCCATCCCATACAACTTGCACCAATTCCCTTTCGTGTGTCCCATTGGTTAGTTCCTTTCCTAAAATGTTCACTTTTGTTCTTTTTTTATTTACCCTACCCTACTTGTCATACTCACATACTTAATTGTGGGCACCACTTGTAAATCCTACCCACTTGTCATACTCACTGCTCTTTCCCACTCACAATACTTTGAATATATACTATCTCTTTTAATTCCTGTGTTGAAGAAAAATGGTGCATGTTGTTATGGGACGGAGGGAGTATCGTGTAACACCCTGCCACTATGCTCCAATAATTTCGTCTCTCTGGAAGTTAGCTATGGGTTTAGCTCCAGGCTTGTGTGTGGAAGAGGGAATATCTCCTTCCAATGAGCTTGAATCAGTTTTTCAAGAATGATTGCTTGTGATGTATGTAGTCTGGAAAGAAACTTGATTTTTCACTGTTGAAGACTTACGTCACTGCAAACTCTTATCCACTTGTTAAGATATCACTAGTGGTCTCTTGTGCATGCAGCTTCATTTTGCTGTACTCATTTTTGAATCTGTTACTGTTTAACATTGTTGATGAGATTTTACTTTACAGCGTATGTCTTTAAATCTTTCTTCTTCAGGGAGGTGCAGTTCTTGACAAGTGTTTACAGCCCCATGAATCACATGTACCATTCCTTCTCCAGTTCCTGGTAAGCAGTCTTTTCCTATCCAGGCTTCTGACTACTGTTTGGTGACTGATAAGTAGAGATGGTTTTGCTTTCCTGGACACACCGTGGCTTAGAGGCCATGCTTCATTATTTTATAATTTACTTTTTATATTGAGTTTAAGAATTTGTTTTGTGAGCTCCACAATTTACAACTTAATATCAAATTTGTGCTTTTAGTGGGAAAGCCTGAATTAGGCTCGAAGCCTGATTTGAATAAAATGATGAGTTTGAGCAATTGAATCTTAATCCAATGTGGGCCATGTCGGGCTGGTCATACATAGAATAGTTTTGGCCTAGTTTGGACAAAGCCGGGCACGACTATTTAAGCGCAATTGACACACTAATTTTTGCTGTTGACGAGGTTCTTTTGATTCAGTACACTCATAGCCTACACAGGATGCGACACCTTTATGGCATCTTTATTTATATACCTTTGTACTTACACACACACACGAACCATAGGTCTTTGCTGACAAGCGATTGGGCTACATCTCTAAGTTTGTTAGTTTACCTCATTTTCTTCGTTCAAGTGCTATCTGGATATATTATCTATTCCTGTTTTTTCTATCTTCTAATGTGATATTTTCCGATATAAGAAAGTACACAATTTGAAGATAAAATATATAATGGACATAACAAAGTGGAGGAGAATCATGTGCTCGTGTTTAATATGGAAACTAGTGATTGTGGCCGCGCACAGTGCATGTTCAGAAAAATAAAGAAGTAAACAAATATATATATATATATATATATATATATATATATATATATAGAGAGAGAGAGAGAGAGAGAGAGAGAGAGAGAGAGAGAGAGAGAGAGAGAGAGAGATTTTAACGAAGTATTTTGATATTTATTTATTTATTGACGATGTTATGAGTTTTGGGTAGGCATGCATTGAATAGTAGTGAAAGCATGCTTCAATCGTCACTGTTCAACTCTTATGAAATGCATTCTTGTCCAGAGTCATCTTCATGAATGGGGATAACCATCGAAAATACCAAATCACTCTCCATAATCAGGTTTATGGATCTCTGGTATTGTATCACTATATTTATGAAGGATCCCAATTTTTTTCACAAATCTGTAACAGGCCTCATATGGGCACTTTGAATTGATAATGGACCTGATGCATTCTCTTATATCTCTTTTGATATCTTATGTTTTTTTAGTTACTGCCGCTGCCTCTTTCTTTCTTCACTTGATGCTTTGGAGATAACTACTCTCTCTTATTTAAAAAATAATTAGATTGATTACAACTTGTATGGAATGGGCCATCTTCATGTATCAAAGATGAAGTTCCGGCACCCAGTACCAAAAGTTTTCTCTCTAAGGAAGGCCAATTTTAACAGACAATATGAACAGAGTCAACAGACAAATAGTGGCTATTGCATGTCTGCTGATTTTCAGGTTATTGCTGTTTTGTTTTCTGCTCTACAAGTTTTCGATAGTCTGGCATAACATGCATATGATGATGTATGTGTAATATTTTTGTATGATTATGTGGGACTTTGTTAGGCAGATTCAAGTGGTGATTTAGTTTCTGGTTCACCCTGGCTATCTTCCACAATCCCAGATGGTTGGATTTGGCAATTTTCTAGTCAAGATGAGGAGATATCCCTTGTTAAACGGCAAAGTGTCTGTGAACTTGAGGGAGACGCCACTGTAGATGGTCTGCTTGGTTTTAATTTTTCACTAGGATTTTATGTACCTTTTCTGCTTGCTTTATGGCTGAATCATACATATTATTTACAGACATTCTCAATCAGCAAGTGAAATTGTATACGTCACTCTCACAAACGCTCTCAGATGTTAAAATGGTTCAGTCTCTGATACCAATTTGGGAGGTTTGTTTCAACCCTGTTCAGTGCTTTGCTATTCATAGGATAATTGTTCTGGCATCTTTATACTGAGCTTTGTTGTAGGAATTTGAGAGGAGCGGAAGGCAAGGAGCAACCGCACCTCCTCCTGTAAAACCACTTCCAGAGGTTGTTATGAAAGCTCTCTCAGATGGGCTTGAGTATGAGAGCAAACTTATGGAACTGGGAAATGATGCTGAATATTCTCTCCCTTCCCTGTTTGAGAACGACAGAGTATTTTCGCAGACAATGCAATCTTCAAATGACCAGACATATGTGGTTGATGTTGGACAGAACAACCCTATGGTTGACACTAATGAGTTAATGACGGTTTTAAATGCTAATGATGTAAGTGGAATGTTGTTGTCACAAGATTTACCAAGGAAAGGTGTAGAGGGTGCAGATAATGGTCGTGGAAGAGATCCGTGTCCCCAGCAATTATCCTCTTGTGGATTCCAATCATCTCAGGACATTAGTCCATCAAATACGAAGGTAATTAAGTCTTTCTTTCTTTTTCTTTCTTCCCCTCACCTATAATTTTAACGCCTCTTCTGAAACTCCACTATGAATTATTTTGTCGAGCTAACCAACCAACCAATAGCTCCAGCTTCTCTCCTAATTGCTGCATCATTTTTTGTCTTCAATGTAAGTTATGTTAACGCATGTGAAAAGTTTGAATTGATCAATCCTATTGATTCTCTGAACATTTTTTTTAACATATTGTTCTTGAAGTTTGGTGGTCGTGTATTTTCTGTGAATGGTGATTATGTACTTCCGGTAGAGGTCTGTTTCAGTCTTCTGGAATATTCAACTGTGTATATTGCGTGTGTGTACCTCTTTGGTAACCAGGCGGTTCTGAATTCCTTTTATGAATTCTTATGATTGTTCATTATTCTTTCTCAGGCTGCAGATCAAGAGGCCTTGAGGCTTCTGAAGTGGCTTGCATCTTCTCAAGCAGAAGAAGATATAAATTCTGATGATGAACTTGTTCGTGAGACTATTTTAAGTCCCTTACTGCCTGCAACAACCATGGATAAAGTTCTGGAGAAAGCTGACATGGATTTAGAGTCTGCATCCCAACAAGAGTGTCAGGACATACTTGATTCTGTTGAGGATCCAAATGATGTTGGAGGTAGTAAGGAGAGTATATTGCGGTCTCAGTCAAAAGATCGCATTTGTTCTTTCCAAAGTTCATCAACGTTAACGATTCCCCAAGTTGATGGCTCCAGTGATGCTCAAGATATAAATGACCATTCTGGTAAATCATCTACTATGGAGACTAAAGGTGATTGTGAGAAATCACAGCACGAGCGGCTACAACATGATATTGGTTCAAGCCTCACCAGGAAAAGCAAAAGAAAAGGACCTTTATGGAGCTCTTTACCACTCACCTCAACTGAAAAAATTGTGCAACCAGTTCGGGAAACTAGTGGTAGATGTGATGTTGGTAGCTGTTGCAATATTGCAACGAGTGATGCAGACAAAGGCGACTATTGTAAGAGGGCGGAGAGTACAATAGTTGGATGCTCTGTACGGGATCTGATGAGGAGAAAGCGTTCTCACCGAGGTGAGCCTTCTGAATGTGAAACACCTCCAAAGATTAGTTCCAGGGAAGAACCCAAAGACAATTCATTTTCCCGCACAGGGCGGACAGATGATGGGTATGACTCAAGCCCTTTCTCTGCTTCTTCTTACTCCAAGTCTTTCTTTATTGACGAGTCGACAGATTCACATGAAAAGAGCATGGTTATTGAACCTTCTGAGGTAGTACCTGGTGAGGCTCGTAACTTTTAATTCAATGATTCCCCTTTCATCTGTAAACTGCTTTTGATGCTTTGTTCTGATGAAGTATCTCATAATGTGGCTGCCTCTAAACTACTGCAGGATCAGGGAACATGATGACTCCTGCACCCCCTTCAGGAATTAGAGGAACTGAAAATTTCCCTCACTTTCTTAATCTTGACAATCAGGTTTCTAATGTTCGACTGGGCGAGGATACTGCCCCATTAGGGGGTGACGGTGATTGCAAGGACACCTGTATAGCTGGGCCTAGCAGTTCAAAGTCAGTTGGTATGGATATCGATGCAACCACAACAGGGACAATTGGTTATAGTTTCTACTTGAAACCTCCAGTGATACAATGGATGGATGAACCAGCTCAAGATGCTTTACCTGCTGCTATCCCTGCTCACTGTTATCCTGCATATGAGAAGTGTGAAGAATCAGGTTACCTTTTTAGCTTTGGGCCTCGTTGGTTATTTAAATTTCTTGTATTTAGGCCATATGTCTGGTGCAATATATTTCCTTTCACTTTAGAGGTTTTAAAGCGCTAGTCTGCATCTGATTGTTGGTGTCCTTTGAGTAGATATGTACCTAGGGATGGCAATTTGACCGAATCCGATCCGTATCCGAGACAATCCGTCCGGGGATGGGTTGGTTTGGTAATAGATTTTAAAAATCCGGCGGGTTCGGATACGGTTCGGACTTCGCCAAAGATCCGTCCGTATCCGACCCGTATCCGGTCCGTATCCGTATCCGATCCGTATCCGACCGTATCCGGCCCGTATCCGACCGTTTGGCAATTTGTCAATTCCTTTTTTTGTTTTTTTTTTTTTTTTGAAATTTGAATTTGTTATTCAAAAAAAAAAAAAAAAGGCGGATCTTCGGACGGATACGGATTTACCGCTAGCTGGATACGGACGGATACGGATACGGTCTAGGTGGCTTCGGGTCGGATACGGGTTTTGCGATATCCGGACCGTATCCGACCCGTTGCCATCCCTATATGTACCATGAGTCAAAAACTCATTACTACTTATACTGCTGTTTCTCCTCCAAAAATCCCATCAACCTTCTGATGACCGTCTTTGTGCCTGTATAATTTCTGTACCATGCAGTTGAAGACGAGTGCTTGCCGTTTTTTGTGGAAGACTGCCTAGAAGATAGAGAAATTTCAGACACTTGGGGTAGGATAAATGACACTGATATTGGTCAAGAGAGGGTCATGGGTATTCCTACTTACTATCGCAATGATGGTTCACACTTATACATGTTGACACCAGCGATTTCACCCCCGTCGAGAGAGAATGTATGTAGGTGGCTGTTGAATGATGATACAGGTATTTATTGAATTAGAGACTTAGTTTCCAATTGACATTTTTCCATTTGGCCATTTGGTTTTAATAATGCTGTATTATTGGAGTCTTCATTTTCAAAGAGTAAACTTGTCTTGGTGGCTCTTAGCAAGATTACACATGAAGGCTCTTTTGGCAATCTTGGTTAGACTTGTGAATGTTTTTCCTTCTAAAGCGTTGCCTTTTCCTTCATCGTTTACAGGGTCCATGCTGGGCCAAGAAAATAAGGAAGACCAGGAAAGCCATGCTACTTCAGTGCAGGCTTCTCATACTGGGATGGCAACGGTTTCTCAAGACGATGGTTATATGATAGAGGCTAAGCAATGTGGTGTTGTTTCGCAAGATATTTCTCAAATATCTGGCCCTGATGCAAAATCAAAACTTACTCCGTTAAGTCAAACTGGATTTAGGGATCCTGCAACTGTTGGGGGTGGCCAGCAGCTGACATTGTTTAGCATTGAGGTGTGTTGGTGATTTCTCCTAAAGTTATTCTCTGGCACTTAAAATGAGCATGTGTTTTAATTCGTAATTCTTTGATGAGTGCACTGTGCATTTCTGCTAAGTTTTCTTGTGGACTGCTCACATGTACTCAGGGGTATATCTGAAAGCTTGAAGTATGGGCCCATATGAAATAAATAACAAGACCATCAGTAACCATTAGTCTGTCAGGTTTAGGCTTTAGAGTGAAATAATGTAGTGTCACTGTCTTCTGCATATGGTTTCGCAATTCCAGAATGAACAAAGTTTGTTATTTACAAGATGAAACATAATTAGCTCAATCCAGTAGTTTAGTTACATGTCTTTGGGGCATTCTATGGCCTGAACTCTAGGGATAGTGAAATTTGCCAACCTCTGTTGGATGATGATGCAGCATAATCTTTGTGATGTCCATGTCTTTTTTCTGTAAGTATCCCATGAGGCACGGACACCGCTATTTACACCTTGTCCTTGGACACTGCACCATGAGCTTTTCCAAAAAGTTAGGGGACCTTATACGTAATATATGTGTGTGTGTTTGTTTTGTATATATAGATATATGTATGTATGCATATATTTATATATCAGTAATAAAATAAATTGCTAATATGTCAACAAATTAACAACGATACATGCATTTAACACAAACGTGCAACATGTTTTCGAGGCAATTACCTTAAAGTCATTCCTCATGTTTTATAAAGCTGTGAATTTGTATTCACTCTGTTTGGAGTTCAAAAGAGTAACATGATGACCCTTGTGAGTCCCCAAGGTTTCCCCAGCGTGTTCCTATGTGTCCTAGCGTATCATATGTTGGTTATATAAAAAGCAAAGTAAAATTATGGAGACTTTTTGTGTCTCCCAAATGTATCCCCTTCATGTCAGGTGCCAAGGTCTTCGAGGGGCATTGGTGCTTCCAGGCCTCCAGGGATAATCTGAGGTGGGAGGTTGACTTCTATTGAGTACTCCATCTGTCCCAAAACAAATGTTACCAAAACTGAATGCGCGGGAATTAAGGAAAAGTAAGATAATATTGATAGTGGTGTAGGTGTAGGTGTTGTGAGTATGAATATTAAAGTAGGAGAGAAGGGGACGTTGCCGCACAGGTTAAGGTGTTGCCGTGTGACCTTGAGGTCACAGGTTCCAGTCCTGGAAGAAGCCTCTTGCATCATGCAGGGTAAGGTTTGCCTACATGTCACCTTTGCGGTGGGGACCCTTCCCCAGACTCTCGCTGTGCGGGGACACTTTGTGCACTGGGATGCCCTTTGCCCTTTTTAGAAAATGGAGTAGAGAATAGTAGGTGGATCGTTGTCGTGAGTATGGCAAGTGAGTCCCATTCAATAAAGAAGTCTTATCAAGTTTCCATTATGGGATAGTAACATTTGTTATGGAACACCCACAAGGGAAAGAAGTAACATTTGTTATGGGACGGAGGGAGTATATATATTTGTGCTGCCCATGCGAGGCGTGATATGCTATACTTGGCCTCTCTGGAGTCAAAACTCATGTACACTTTTGGTCACTGATTTTGCATGTGGATTGTTAATATAATTATACAGGACCTGTAGTAATATCTTTAGCAAATACTTGGAAGCAATTTTTTTCTAACTTAAAGCTAATATTCATATATTAAAAGCTGGCAGACAATTACATGAGGCCACCATAGTCTGTCTGGCTTGTACATTCTTACTTTCTATATATAAAAAAAAAATCTACTTATGTTGAAGTAATAATAATGAAAGTTATAATAATTGTAAGAATAGTAAATATTGTCTTGCTCTTGAATGTTTGTCTAGTCTATGTGGTATACAAGATAATTATCTCAGTAAATATGCACTTGCTGGTTTTCTGCCTGGTTCTCAATTTCTTCCGTCTAAACCGCCAAAGAACCTTTTCTTTGTGCTTCTACAACCTGTTTCTAGATAAACCAAATTATTGCATCTGGACTTTTTCCAAAATAGGCTATAGGTGTTTGATGCTTTTTGTAGTTTGGGTTATTGTTTAAGCTTCTTTTTATGTATTGAAGCATTGTGTTCTTGACATTTGATTCTAATGCACCATCATTTGTCAGGTTCAAGCAGAATCTAGGGGTGACTTAAGACCCGATCCAAGATTTGATGCCATCAACTTTATAATTCTTGTCCTCCAGGAAGATGATGACTCTATATCTGATACTTATATCCTTTTGCGAAGTGATACTCATCCCGCTGAGAGGTATGTGACCTTAACTAATCATATATTTGAGATCGATATTAACCAATGCAGTTCTATTTTCTCTTCTTTATTTAAAATAAATGGCACTCCGATATAGGTGACTGGATTGTTTGTCATATATTACAAGTGTTGGTTGCTACAGTGAACATTCTCTTTTTGGCTGTCGTGATTAAATAATTGTATGGCAATAGCATATGTAGGCATATGAATTTTAAAAGCAAGAGCTGGACTCTTATTCAGGTTATCCTTGGTGCTAAAACATGTTAAGATGTTACTAGGGAAACATCAGAGGCTCCTTGCATGCAGAGGCTGTAGTCCAGATATTTTATCTGGGCTATACTTGGCAAGATAATATTCCTGAAAGAAAAATATACAAGGATTAAACTAGTTGGTCATAAACACCTTAATTTTCTTACGCTGTTCTTTTCCTCGCCTATTTTTTCCCCATTATATTTGTTATTTTACTAATGGTTATTCACTCTCGTTCTGATTCTGACTTTTTAGTTACAGAAATGTTCATGGCATGAGTGATTGCAAGTTTCTAGTTTCCACAGAAGAAAAGCACCTACTCTCAAACTTTATGAAGATCGTTTGCTCTTTCGATCCAGATATATTAATGGGATGGGATATTCAAGGTGGTTCCCTTGGATTTCTCGCAGAAAGGGGTGCACATCTTGGAATTGGGTTGCTCAATAGTATATCACGTACACCATCTCCAACTACTGCAAATGATAGAGAATCAACTACAAAAGTAAGTGATAACCACTCTGAACCGATAATTTCAGATCCGGTTCAGCACGAAGATGCAGTAATTGATGATGAATGGGGCCGTACTCATGCCAGTGGTGTTCATGTTGGTGGAAGAATTGTTCTTAATGTTTGGCGACTGGTTCGCAGTGAGGTTAAGCTTAATATGTACACTGCTGAAGCTGTAGCAGAAGCTGTCCTGAGACAAAAAATTCCATATATTCATTGGAAGATATTGACAAAGTGGTTCTTAAGTGGTCCTGGAAGAGCAAGACACCGCTGTATTGAGTACTTCTTAGATAGAGCAAAGTTGAATCTTCAGATAATGAATCACCTTGATCTGGTTTGTGATGAAAAATTTGAATTTTCATTTACACAAATTGCAAATGCCATACGTGCCTTCAAAGTGGGTTTCTGTAGAGAGTTTTCATATTATTATGATTTAATAAGATGAGTATAAAATTATAACTAAAGCACTAGTTTCTTACTAAAAGTGCCGGTATATAATAGTTTAAGCTAGTCAGCAAAAAATGAAAGCCTAAAACTACAACATGCATTGAGTTAAGTTCCCAAATGTGCAGAACATGTGAGAGAAGGAGAAGGGGGTTGGATTAGAATTCATTTATGTTTTGCATCCAAGTATATATCTTGGTTTTTCCTCAATATGCAATAAGAGCAAATTTCCTGCTTAATGTCCCCTTCAGTATGCGTCCAAAGTCCAAACAAAAATAGCTGTTCTTCAATATGATATGCTGTTAATGATGAATCTACTAGCTTCTTAGGGTGAACATTCCCAGGGAGATCCACGTCTTTCCTAAATTTAGTAGATGAATTTGGTTAGGATCTTTCTTCTGATGAGTAGCTATATAGACTTTCTTATCTTCTTCTGTCGATGCCTAAAGTACAATGTTTGCACCCCTCCTTATCCTTACCTATGTATTCTCAATTCAGTTTTATCCTGCGCAACTGGATATGAGGTGCAATAGGGCAGCCTAAAGTCATCTGGTTTGACAATTGCATTGTCACCCCTTCAACTATTCTGAGCAAAACACATAATGTAAACATGTTATTCCCTTTTTTAAAGTTGAACTTAAGTGACACATCAAAGTCATCCAAGGAGGTCTTCTACTACTATTGATGGTCTCCAACAGAAAAATTCTTTTATTTAATTCCATTTCTGGTGGCAGTCTGTAAAATAAAAGTGGTCAGATTGAACCTACTAGGCCATATTATTATTGTTATTGTTATTGTTATTGTTATTGTTATTGTTATTGTTATTGTTATTGTTATCGTTATTGTTATTGTTATTGTTATCGTTATCGTTATCGTTATCGTTATCGTTATCGTTATCGTTATCGTTATCGTTATTGTTATTGTTATTATGTCTGTTTATGGAGTTCACATTATAGTATACATCTGTATTTTTATCTAACGCCTTGCTATGTGTCTTATGCAGATAAACCGCACATCAGAACTTGCCCGTGTCTTTGGTATTGACTTTTTTTCCGTTCTCTCTCGAGGTTCACAGTACCGCGTTGAGTCTATGCTGCTGAGGTTGGCACATACACAAAACTATCTTGCTATTTCCCCTGGAAGCCAACAGGTATTTACTCACTGCCCTCATTGCTTTTGTAGCTCTCGAGTTTGTTTTTTCTTGGTGGCATCAAAATTTAGAAACATATTTTCTCTCTATCGCTTGTCTTTGTTGACTGTTCACTTACTGACTAGGTTTACTTCAACTAGGTTGCTTCTCAACCTGCAATGGAGTGTATACCTCTTGTGATGGAGCCAGAATCTGGTTTCTATGCAGATCCAGTTATTGTTTTGGATTTTCAGTCTCTTTATCCATCAATGATAATAGCATACAACCTTTGCTTTTCTACCTGTCTGGGCAAAGTCGCACCATCAAAGCCAAATACTCTTGGTGTTAGTTCATACTCACCGGATTTAAATGTATTGCGGGATATAAAGCATGAAATATTACTCACTCCAAATGGCGTAATGTATGTGCCTTCAAAGGTAATGCTCACAATTCAAAACTCTTGCCTCCTTACATAATGACCCTGTCACTAATTTTTTCTTGATTTTAATCCTTTTTATTTCTTTATCTTATCTATGCCATATATGAAGGGAGAGGGGGCAATTGATCTCTTGAACTCTTATGTCCCCTCTCTGTATTTTACACCTTAAAAACCACCACATCACTAACTTCTCTCTGTAACCTACAAATTCTTTTATACAACTAAGTTTCACAATTAACATACTTATTGAAGAGAATAATCAATAAAAAATTCAAATCTTGACTGCTAAAAATATGTGGACTTGCACATGCATTGTATGTGACACAATCGCTTGTACACCATTATCAACAAACGGTAGGGTAGTTGTAGTTGTAGTTGTTAAGGGAAATTATTGCATATCATCATGGGCTCGACATGTTTGAGATCTCCCCCCGAATACTATTAATGAATAAACTGAGATATAAGTAGTAGTTCCTGCTGTTTTCTCGGTCTTCTGACACTGATGTACCGAATATAACCTGTATACACGTCTAATTTTTTATTTAAGCATATAGAATACATTTCTTCTTCTAAGGTAGAATTTCCACTATCTTTAAGGCATGAATCACATTGTTCATTTGTATTTTGCTTGTAATCCAGGTTCGTGAAGGTGTGCTACCTCGTTTACTTGATGAAATACTATCAACTAGAATTATGGTAAAACAGGCTATGAAGAAGTTATCTCCCTCGCAGCAAGTCCTCCAGCGGGTACTCCCTCAATTCAACCTAAACTCAAACTGAATGCTTGTGTTGCATAATTATGTGCACCCACTAATCTAATGGTAGACTAATACGGAGCTCACTTAAATTTCAGTTCACCAGTCACTATTCATGATACTTTTTACAGAGTATTATCCACATAGTTCACACTTGGTATCATGATTCTTGTTTGTGTGGGGATTTTTGTTTGTAATTTCTGCTGTTGTTGAAGGATCCTAATTATAATTAAGTATTATAAAATAGCAGTTTTTCCTGACACTAGAAAAAACTTGTTTAATGGCTTTTAAAATGTCAGTTTTGCTATTAAAACTGTCCGTTTTACAAAAATTCTCAGATTTACTAAGATACTACTCCCTCCGTCCCAAAACACCTTGCACGCTTTTGAGGATGCACGGGAATTAAGGAGTGAGTATATATGATCAAAGGTATTGTGAGTGGGAAAAAGGTTGTGAGTATGATAAGTTGAGTAGGATTTACAAGTGGGGCCCAAAATTAAGTGTGTGAGTACGACAAGTGGGGTAGAGAGAATAGAAAAACAATAAATTTTGAACATTTTAGGAAAGGGGACTTACCAATGGGACACCCAAAAAGGAAATAAGTGCAAGGTGTTTTGGGACGGAGGGAGTATCATGCAAATACAGAAGTTTTTACTGATGGACTGAAAATGATTTTGGTATTTCTTAAAACAAGGATCGAGCGCTGCAATGATCTTGAGCGATATAGGAGATTGGTTGGCAAATTGAATATCGGGACATATTGTCTCGAGTACAAGCTGGTGTTTTGGTCAAGTAAAGATTTTGTTTATTTATTTATTTTTGTTGGGGGAAAGGGGGGTGGGGGGTTCTGGTGATGGGTGTTGCTATGCAGCTCAATATCACTATATTCTGTTGGCATGCTCTTCGAGACTTCTAAGTAGACTGTTCATATATAGATGTGTTTGAATTGTTGAATTGCTTACCAACCTTCAATCTCCTTGTTTCAGTTATTTAATGCAAGGCAGCTTGCACTGAAGCTAATCGCAAATGTTACTTACGGCTATACAGCTGCTGGATTTAGTGGTCGAATGCCTTGCGCTGAGCTTGCAGATAGCATTGTTCAGTGTGGCCGCAGGACACTGGAAAATGCTATTTCCTTGGTGAACTCACATGATGAGTGGAGAGCTAAAGTTATATATGGTGATACTGATAGGTATGATGTTTTGTCTTATGCTTAATTTTGAACAAGTTCTAGAAATTCTGATGTATATCATATACTCCCTCTGTCTCAGCTCTCAATGTGTTCGCTCTCCCTTTGGGGTGAGGGGGGAGGGGGGGGGGGGAGGTTATCATTGATAAATCCCACTTCCTAAGATGGACAAATTTTATTGTTATTATATTTACCTTAACCTACTTGTCATACTCGCACACTTAAATTGTGGGTCCCACTTGCAAATCCTATCCTAATATCATACTCACAACCTCTTTTCCACTCACAATACTTTTGAATATATTTATATGTTCACTCCTTAATTCCCATGCCCATTAGTAAGTATGCGCATTGAGCTTTCCTCTCACAATACTTTAGAATATATTTTATATATTCACTCCTTAATTCTCATGCCCGTTCGTAAGTGTGCACATTGAGCTGTGACGGAGGGAGTATTGGCTTTCTTGGGTAGACAAATTGGCCTGATCGCCAAGTTTCCGAAAATTTTCATCACCTGTCATTTTTCTTAAAGAAATGTGAAGCTACATTTTTTTTCTCCTGCAGCATGTTTGTCCTCCTCCCAGGACGTTCTGTGAGTGAAGCCTTCCAAATTGGAAACGAGATTGCTTCTGCAGTAACCGCAATGAATCCAGTTCCAGTCACGTTAAAGATGGAGAAGGTTTACCATCCATGCTTCCTCTTAACCAAAAAGCGATATGTGGGCTACAGTTATGAGAATCCTTCTCAAGTCAAGCCTATCTTTGATGCTAAAGGTATTGAAACAATACGGAGAGATACGTGTGAAGCCGTATCCAAGACTATGGAGCAGTCATTGAGACTTTTTTTTGAACATCAGAATATTAATATGGTGAGCCAGCTAATGCAATTGTTGAAAAGACCAAACATAATAAAATACTCCCTCCGTCCAGGAAAGATGTTCAAACTTTTTTGTTGTTTGTTTGAATGAACTTTGAGCAATAATTATAGGTTGCTTTAATTATCATAACTAAAAATTAAAAATTGCTAATTGTTGACAGTATTTATTTATAGTGGTGTATCAGTAACAAATTTTACATTTTCATTAGGATAACTAAATTATCCTGTAATTATTTCTCAAAGTTCATTCAGACAGACAACAAAAAAAGTGGGAACATCATTCCGGGACAAGACTAGTAATTTTTTGTGTAGTTATGTGTGATCTAAAGTATCATACTAAGAGTATATCAATGGATGTATGGCATTTACTTAAAGTTAAAATGCTAAACTTCTCTTTATATATCCGTGATTCTTGTAATTAGCATTTGGAGAAAGGCTCAGATGACTGATTTTTTTCTGCTTCTACAGGTTAAAACATACTTGCTGCGTCAATGGACACGTATTTTATCTGGTAGGGTCTCTCTTCCTGATTTTATTTTCGCAAAGGAAGTTCGTTTAGGTACATATAGTACAAGGGTTTCTTCCATCCCTCCAGCAGCAATAGTGGCCACTAAAGCAATGAGAGCCGATCCCAGAGCAGAGCCTCGGTATGCGGAGCGGATACCTTATGTTGTAGTGCATGGTGAACCTGGGGCCCGCCTAGTTGACATGGTCGTTGACCCGTTGGAGCTTTTATCACTTGATTCACCTTTTAGATTAAATGACTTATATTATATCAACAAACAAATAATCCCAGCTCTGCAGCGGGTATTTGGACTTGTTGGCGCTGATTTGAAGCAGTGGTTTTTGGACATGCCCCGCCCGGTTCGTGAAGCTGTTGGTAAACGGAAATCTTCTTCTAATAATTCACACCGAACGAGGATTGACTTTTACTACCTCTCGAAACATTGTATCTTGTGTGGGGAGTTGGTCCAGGCATCAGCACAGATATGTGATAGATGTTCAAAGAATGAAGCTGCTGTTACAATAGTTGTGACAGGAAGAACTTCAAAGTTGGAAAGAGAAATGCAACACCTTGCAGCTGTAAGTACTAAAAGTAGGGTTCCGAGTTTTACTACTATTTTTCTGACAAGTCAGAACCTCTTCTCTGATCTTTTTGCTAGAGTTCCATAAGTCCAGGGGTGGATCCACCCTTACCATTATGGGTGCATATGCACAAAACTTCCCAAATTTAATAGATTTTTTTTTCTTTCTAAATATATGCTCCCTCCGTCCCATAACATCGTGCACAAAATGGGGTGTGCACGGGAATTAAGAGGAGAATAGTAGTGGGTAGTTGTTGTGAGGGTGAAAAGTGAGGAAAGAGAGAGAAAGTGGGGTAGGGAATAGTAGTGGATAGTTGTTGTGAGTATGACAAGTAGGTCCCATTGAATAAAGAAATATATAAATTTCCATTTGAAGAAAGTGTGACTTATCAATGGGAAGCCCAAAAGGGAAGTTTGTGCACATTGTTATGGGACGGAGGGAGTAGTATACACCTTTTTAAAATATATATGCACAGAGTGCATCCATTAGCCAAGTAATGTGCTAGCTCAGTGGTTTGAAGTGTACTACCTCTGTCCCAAAATGAATGGCCGAAATTTTTTTTCTTCAGATTTGCTATGTTTGAATTTTTTTGGACATTCATTTTGGGACAAAGTAAGTTTTTTTAACCTTTTGGTAATGGTTTCGAGTCCCATTGTTTACTTTTTTTTTGGTAGTGTAATTTGAGCACCCGCTTTAAATATCTCATGGATCCGCCAGTGTACCTGAATTCACATATGCTGTGCTTGGTTAAACTCGTAATCTCTTGTTAAACATTCTGCATTGGATTTCCCAATTGCTGATAAAGATTAGGAATTTATTAGGTTATGTGAATCAATATATTTTTTGTGTTTCAGATATGCCGTCACTGTGGAGGTGGGGATTGGGTGATAGAAGGTGGAGTGAAGTGCACATCACTTGCATGTTCCGTCTTCTATGAAAGGCGGAAAGTTCAGAAAGAGCTGCAATCTCTTTCTTCAATCGCTACAGATTCAGGTTTCTATCCAAAGTGTATGGTGGAGTGGTTTTAAATACTCATCAGCTACCCCGTTACGCTAGGTTCGTGGGAAATCTTATACATGTCCCTTGTACCATATTGCCCGTCTCTCTCTCTGACGCGCACACATGCAGTACATTGCTCAAGTCTGATACTATGTCCAAAAGACCTCAGTCATCTGGGAATATGTAAATGTTGTGTACATTGTTCAACCTGATACAATGTTCAAAAGACCTCAGTCATCTGGGGATATGTAAATGATGTAATGTACTCCCTCCGTCCGTCCCAAACTAATCGCCATTTATTTTCGTTTTGGGCGTCCCATACTAATTATTACTTACCTAAAATGTTCAATGTTCTCTCTTTTACCAACTCACAACACTTACTTTTCCAACATATTTTCTTAATACCCGTGCATTTACATTTAGTAGCAATTAGTTTAGGACGGAGATATGAATATGTACTATACTTCAAAATATGTAAAATGTTTAATTTACTTTTATTGTTTATTAGAAGGAATTATTTATAATACTGGGAAATTTATATTTCAGTTGCTTTTATTAGTATGAATAAGACCATGTACAATGGTCATAAACTAGGGTGTTGAATGGAGGATTCACCAAAAAATGGAGGTTTAATGCTTACAATGGTTTGTTGAATGGGGTGAAATGGCAATTTCGTTTACCCCATTCAACACTCGTTTACGCAGAGAAGTGTCAGCCCATTTTGCCACGTGGCGCTAAGGTATAGGCCGGGGCGAGCGCGTGAAGAACAATCGCCAGAGATGGCGAGTCGTGGCTTCGGCCAGGCTTTTTTTTTTCCCTAGACTGGACGGGTGTCACCTTCTCATTGGCTGACGAATTATTTTCTTTTATCCCAATTATTTAAGCTCAATTATTTCACAGAAATTATTTTTTTTGGTTTTTTTTTACACCAAAATTCCTATCTTTTTCTCTCTTTAAATTGACGTAAGTTTCATTGTATTTCGACACAAAAAAAAATCCATCTTTTTTTTGAAATGGATCCCAAAAATAACTATTTCAACACTAATCATTAAAATAAAAAATAAATTTTAAGTGGTGGGGTATAGGATAATGAGTGTGAAAAATGTTAAATGGGGGGATTAAACAAACCATTTGTAGGGTAAAAGTTGAATGAGTGTTGAATGGATTAGTTGGAAGAGAGAGAAGATGAAGTGGAGTGATAAAGTGGGTGTTGAATGGAAAATTTCGTTTAGTCCATTGTAAATGGTCTAAGAGTAGTTATGTTAAAAGACCAAGAAAGTTAAATACTATATGTATTTTAATAGTATAATTAAAAATAATTGTTTAGTAATACCAAAAATATTAAAAGTTTACTTTTATTAGGATGATTAAAATATATTTTTGAAAAAAAACCCCAAAAAAAACTTATAGCAAAAAAAAAAAAAAAAGAATACATAAATAAAAGTTAAAAGGAATCTGAAGGGCAATTATGTCCAGATATTGATTAAATCTAAAATGTATTAATGAATATAGTGGATAATCAGTGGCAGTATCTCTTCTAGTTTGCAAATTTTTAAATTAAATGTGGAGAAAATACTAAAAAAATATTTAGAAAATCACAAAATCTTGTAAAAAACGTGTTTTACACTAACTGTGTGTAAAACGTGTTTTTCAAATAACGGCTTAAGAGGGATTAAAAGACGCGGTGGTAATTTTGTAAATAAGTGGAACTCATGAAAATCTCAACAGGCACATTTTAAAACAAGAGGATGCATTTTTCAATACTTCACAGCAGACATATTTTAACTCTAGAGGAGACACTTTTTTAGAGCAGGCATGTTTTAACTCTAGAGGAAGCACTTTTTTTGAACTTTTAACAGTGCCTTTTTTGAGAAAAAAATAAGTGCCTGCTCTAGTTAAAAAATGTGTCTCCTGCAGTTTCAAAACATGCCTCATCCAGTTTCAAAACATGTCTCATGAGATTTTTTTGAACTTTTAACATTGTCTTTTTTAAAGAAAAAAAATGCCTGCTCTAGTTTAAAAATGTGCCTCCTGCAGTATAAAAATATGCCTCCTCCAGTTTAAAACATGCTTGCTCCAGTTTCAAACTCCAGTTTTAAAACATGTCTCCTCCAGTTTCAAAATATGCCTCTTGAGATTTTTAGTAAAAAAAAAAACTCAACAGGCACTTATAAAAATGCATGCTTTAAAATTTAGAAGTGCCTCTTTGAAAAAAATGCTTGTTATGGTTTTACAAAATGCCTGATGTGGAGTTTCAAAAATATGCATCCTTCAGTTTCATAATATGCCTCCTGCAGTTTTAAAATATGCCTCCTGAGATTTCATAAGTTTCAAATATTTACACTTATGCCACCGCGTCTCTTAAACCCTACTTGCCGTTATTAATAAAACACATTTTACACTAAGCCTAATGTAAAACGCGTTTTACAGGAGACTTACTCTTAGAAAATTGACATTTTTATTTGAGATAAGAAAGGAAGGTTTTCATTTTGAAGTAAGTTACAAATACCTCCCTCTGAGTTGTGGTCCAAGTTTACTCGCATCATTTTTAATTCAAAATTGTCATTCGCCTCCCACATTTCCCATTCTTGAGGGTTTAAGCCTCCTCTCCTCTCCTCTGCGATGGAGGTTTTAGGTTTAGCTTCAACCCATTAACTAAGCTCTACACCTCTCAAAAATGGCGTTTTCTCTTCTCCTTCTTAGACGTATTCATTTCAGAATTCACAAGCCCAAATTCTTCTCTTCTCTCTCCTCAATCGAAACCAGCACCAACCCAATCTCAAACCCAGACCCGCAACCAAAACCCACCTCCCTCTCCGCCCGCATGAACTTCATCTTCGACCAAATCGACGCCATTGAAGAACAACGCTCTCAGAAAGACGACACCCTCCAGCGTATCCGAGCCTGGCGCCTCTCCAAAAAGCCCATACCCGCCAACACAACTGAGCAGAATCAAGAAATGGGTCTGGCTGGATTGGCGGAGGTGAAGGAGGAGGAGGAGGTGGGTAACGCTGAAGTGGTTCCCGATACAAAGGCGAAGGGGGCGGGGGCGGTTCAGATGGTTCACCCGTGGCCGGAATGGATTGAGTTGATTGAGAGGTTGGTGAGGCAGAACTACTTTGATCATAGGAGAAGGGATGAAGATAAATTGGTTGAGGATTTAGGGTTCGAGATGCCGGAGGAGGCTCAGGATGATGTTCATGATTTTACTAAGGATTGGAAGACTGTTCAGGCTGCTTGTTTGAATTTTGGGAAAGACCGGTTTGATATATTGAGGTATGTAGTTTTTGCCTTTCATGAATTTGTTAATTACACGTTAAGCTTTGTGTGCTCTTATGTTGATTTTGAGTAGCTAACATGTTGTTTGTAAGCCAGATATTTTGTGTAAGAAGAGGCTAAAAGCTGTAGCTTTTGAGAACATGAAATGTAAATTGAAGTACTAGGAAGGAGACTGCTATTGAAATTATTTTGAAGAGGATCGAATCATGAACTTTAGATCTTAGCCAAAAGGCCGAGAAATGAATGGCTGTTTTAAAACACCACACAAGGTCTGGTTTGAAGTACTCCCCATGACCAAAATTTCAACTCTCAATGTAAATATGACTATTTCTGAGACTTAGGTGCGATTTGGTAATGGGATTTTTACCAATAAGTCCCTCAAAGAAGGTGGAATTTGTCGATAAAAACAGACATTTTCATATTCTACCTTAGGGTCCGTGGGTTGAAATTGATTTTACCAATAAATCCCTCACACATTTTAAATGGCAAAACTACCCTCCCTGATATTCCAGTCTTTTGCCCCCTTTCTCCCCCAAATCATAAACCCTAGCCCCCACTCTTTCTCGATCGACTCTGCACTCGCTAACCTTCCTCTTCTCCGGTGACTCCCTCCCCATCCTCCATCTCAGGCCATCGATCTCCGGCGACAAGACCATCCCCTCACCGTATCCTGCCTCATTCCGACGATTCAGGGAGACGAAATTAAGAACTACTCAAACCTGATTTCAAAGCTACCGTGGTCAACATCTTCGCAGGTTGGCTGGAAAAGCAGGTCCGAGCAACTTGACTGGTGATTCAGGTAGCTCTTGTAAATGATTCAGGGAACATGTTGCTCGCCATTGTTGCCATCTTATGCCATGTTGAATTTGTTGCAGAAACAATTCTGCTCTCTCATTATCTCTAACTTTCTCTCACTAAAATGGGTGGCGTGAAATACAGATTTGGCAAAGTGAGCGGAGAATTTGGAGTTCAGATCTGTGTTTTTTGCATTCTATGTTGAGTATATAAACTATAAAGGTAATTTCCACTCTCCAAGAAGATGAGCCAAACAGAGCTTCTATCTCAGTTCTATTTTTGAATCAAAATAGAAAAGAGATAGAGGAGTGTTGTCGCATTGGTGATGGAGGGAGTGGGGAGAGGATTGTGTGAGAGAGAATGAGAGAGACTGAGCAGTTTATGAACATGAAGAATGGGCCTCCTTTTTTTAAGGTCAACTTGGGTTCACAGTAACTTGAAATAGGTTGAGGTGGATTTGTGGGAGTAATTCAATTAGTGACCCACCCTATACACTCCTTAGTATAGAAAATATAAAAAGAATGTATATATATATATATATTTTGAGAAATTGAGTATCAATTGATCATTTGATTTCTCAACTATTTAAAGGTGACACAACTGTGAAATCAAATTGTCTATGTTAATTTAAGGTTACGTGATAAAAAAATTCATCGTTATAATTAAACAACCGAGAAATTGAGTCATTAATTGTGAAAAAAATGAGATTTATCAGTTTTTATAATCAATTATGAACAAATGAGAAATGAACATTTTAATTTTTAAAAGGTATATAGCATTAGACAATTGTGAAATCACACAACTGTAAAATCACATAAATGTGTACATACAACTGTGAAGTCAATTGATAAATTATTTTACAAGTGAAAAATAAAAAAGGTCACAACTGTAAAATCAGACAACTGTGAAATCAGACAACTGCGAAATCACATAACTGTGAAATGAATGTCTCAGTTATTAAACTCAAAATCATGTGTGAACAACTGTGAAATGAATACCTCAGTTATTATATTAAAATTCATTTGTAAACAACTGTGAAATACATGTCTCAGTTATTATAATAATTGTGAAAATTTGAGAGATGAATTTATCAATTTTTACAAGTGAAAAATGAAAAAATGACACAACTGTGCAATCAAACAACTGAGAAATCAGTTGACAAATGAATTTATACGTGAAAAATGAAAATTTTATTTTCTAAAATTGTGAAATTAATTGATAAATGAAAAATGATTTTCTCAAAATTTTACTAGTGAAAAATGAGATTTTTATTTCTAAAATTTGAATCATGTGTTGAGTGTACTTGTTTGTTTCGTTTTGACAAGACGATTGAAACAGTGGTCTCGGATTATTATTTCAATTTCTAGATTTTGAGATATTAGATTTTAAAATTTTGAGAGAAAAAAAAAAGAAGAGAGAGAAAAAGTAGGGAGGAAGAGAGAGATAAGAGAGAAAGCGCATAAAGGAAGTGCACTAACTTAATGTGCAATTTTTCTTTTCCCCGCTTGCGCACAAGCGTGAGGGTAAGGAGGGGTATTTTTGTCCAGCGAAAATCCAAGGACTTTTTGGCGAGTTTCCATAATATTTGTCCTTATTGGTCGTTTTCATTTGCCTGAGGGACTTATTGGTCAAAGCCTCTTTGGTAATTTGTTTTTTATATTAAACATGCAAGTGAAAGCACTTTTGATGTTGTTCATAAAGAACTTTTTTTTATGTTCAACGTCAATTCCAAAATAGTCCAAATTGACTTGAGAGTCAAAACATGACACTTTGAAGGGATGGTGGAACTAATTTGAATGTTTTGATGAGTAGTGACCCCCATGAAGTCTAATTATTGGTGGTATACTCCTCTTATTCCATTCAGATTTTCTTAAATTCATATTAAGATTTTTTTCATGCAAGAATCACAATTGGAGAATTAAGCATGCAGGTCCGTTAGCTCAACTATATCCCTCACACCCAAAATGAAACAAGTTGGATGGAAATGTTGTTGCTTCCATGGGCGCTTATGTATTTCTTAATATTTGGCTATCCAAATGTGGCCATGTTGAGTGGAATGGTGGAATTCATTAAGAGGACTTGCATCGGATGAGGAAGAAAAGAGCCCATAGGACAAGTTCCTTGTATCATTAAGTATCCTGATGGTTATTTTTTAAATTAATTTAAAGTATCATGTTTTTTATTTGCCACCTTGTGCTGCGCAACCATATTTCTGTATTAACACATAAGCTGCCTGACACTAGCCTCTACACGCTATACCAAAGCACATCCTACCTCCATCCAACATTTGGAACATGCTATCAATCCTATGATTTCATCATGTGTAAGTGATGATAGAGTGCCAAAGCATATATACCCTATACTTGATCCATATACATGCAAAGCCAACACTTATCGAAATGCTATCATAACATTGTACATTCTGCAAAAATTGTTTGTTGGTGCTAATTGATTAAAGTATATTTTTGAGGGGTGTTTTGCTTTAGAATCAATTGTGATAGAGATTAATTTCAGGTCGTTGTCGAGACAGGATATCCAAGTTCTTGTGGGGTATGGATGCCCTAGTACTGACAGGAAAGTGGTTTTCTCGTCTAAATTGTTGAGGAAACTTGTCCACCTCGATGAAGGAGATGTAAGTTTTGCGAAGTTGAAGTGATAGTGCATTTTATATTGGTTATCGTAGAGCTAACAACAAACAGCACAGCTCCCTCTATTTGGTATACTGGAAATTTGCATTTTGTTGTCTCTAAAATGGATTGATAGATTCTTGGAGACATTGTACACAGTAAATCAGGTCAATATGAATCAGCAATATCAATATTTTATAACTAGGTTGAACCTTGAAGTCCCACAAATCTGCTTAACACAAAAATGGTGATGTTCTCACTGCCAAGCATGTTACTATTTAAATGTAATACTTGAGGGGCCTGAGGGTCGAAAACAATTTCTATCTGCATTTGACACATCCTTCCAATTTTGTTAGCAAAAAAAAAAAGGTATCAATATAGCTTAGTACAGTCACGATGCTGAAGATGCATTTTCTCAGTCTGTAGCTTTGATTGTTTACACTTTGATGTTGGGATGTATTCCTATAAATTACATTTTATTTCTATTCATCACAATGCTTCGTTCTGTAAAGAAGGTAATTCTGGGAATAAGGCTTTGTTGTTGTTGTAGCAGTATATTTAACAATACTTTTCTTTAGTATTTCTGAATTGCAAAAATGCTAAAAACAGGAGTCTACATCAAACTAGGCCATGGTAAAACTATAAGGGTTGAAATAAATAAGATGAATGTAGTAGACGAGATCAAAGTTCAGGTGATTTTGCTCAGGAAATTAGCGGATGAAAAACATTCCTGTGTAGGGGGAACAAGACTGATGAAGCAGCATTTCTGCCCATTCTTCCAATAGAATGTTGTTACCTTTAGTTGGGGGGTTTTTAAGCGTCATCCATTTCCTTTTCTTCTTTTATGAGGACCCCTTTTTCCATTATTTAACCGCTGTTAGCCAAGAATTTATGGTGACCTGTATGAAAGAGTTCCAACATTTAATTATCAACATTTATGGTAACCCCTTTTTCTTCTCAATGTTGATTTTTGTCCTTCCTTACATGTGGCACTGTTTGTAGTCTGAATGCAATGTAACCCAACCATGATGCACCATTGCTGCTTTGGTCATAAACATTTTGTAAATCTAATATAACTTCCTCGAGAAACTTTGAATAAAATATTCCTTAAATGGCATGGTCAAGTGCTTTTGAAGTCGTCAAATTTGCACGTGTCTTTCCTTGTTTGAGGTCTCATAGGCTGAGGTGACGCATAAATGCTGCATCTTTCATGACACATTGAAGGCCTACACTATTTACTCCCTTCTGCTGAGTAGATATCTTAATCATGAATTCATGATTACTGTTCATATTTCAGGTCTGTAGTTCATGCAATTTGAGGAGCAGTTGTGAAAGGGGCTATTTAGTGACAAATAAAGAAGATGAGGCAAGGACGATTGACATAATGCGTCTTCTGTTGACATTTGGCTTTGATCCTTTGAATGGACCGGTTGTCAATGATGCACTTCTGAAGAAAAAATCTGTGAAGACCGTAGTCCGTAAATTGCTCCATGAGGTGGTCAAGTTGAGTGCAGTGCCAATAGACCCTAATCTTCCACCACCTGTTATAAAACGGCCTCCTCCGAAGGTGAAGCAAACACCACCTCCTCCAAAGAAACGAGTCGGACGGGATGACATAGAGATGAAAAAAGGAGATTGGCTATGTCCAAAGTAAGTACCATATTAAATAGTTTTTGGCATACTTTCTCCCCATCATCTACAACTTGAAAACAAATGCTGATAATCTGATTAAAGTATTAGTTGAAAGATTTCTTCTTGGTTCATATATTGTGTAGGTCTACCTTGTTTTCTTTGCTTATGATCTTTCAAACAAGTTTCTTAAATGGCGTGAATTATACTCCCTCCGTCCCATAATGTTAGTCCCAATTCCATTTTTGTTTGTCCCAAAATGTTAGTCCAATTTCCAAAATTAAAGGATATCAATGAATTTCCAAAACTACCCTATGATAAAATAAGGAAACAACTGTCTTGTTGCATTTACTCAAGGGTAATAAGTAGAGCTCACTAAGGATAGTATTAAAATAATAAAAAAGTTCTTAAAATCTTTGAATAGTCAAAATGGACTATCATTTTGGGACAGAATGGGTATTATTCGTTAGAGATATCAGTGAATTTGAGTGAAGGTACTGATCACGAGCAATGACTGATTAATATACTTCCTCCATCCCTGAAAGATAGTCCTACTTTGACTTTTATGCTCAACTCAATTGAAGTTTTGCCCATAATCTAATTAAAATCCTACTATCCGTATGCAATTTTGAAAATTGTTATTGTTTCACCATTAGGGCTACAATAACAAATTTTTAGATTGCATAGGGATGACTGGCTATTATGGTCAAAGTTCAATTGAGTTGACCATAACAGTCAAAGTGAGACTATCTTTCAGGGACGGAGGGAGTAAATAAGGTGTTTTAAAATTTTGATGGGCAATTTGACGAAAAGATGATGATGTATGTTTGCTATACGTGGAACTTTTACCTTCGGCGCTTTCCTCAAATTTCCAAAGATGATCCCTAGTGATTGTTTATGATCATATTGGCAGAAGTTAACTAGCTGGTTAAATGGGTTGACCATCTCGCCATCATCAAGTATAGCTGTGTTTGAGGCTGTTAGAAAGTCATTATTTTATATTTGCTTTAAATAAATATTTCTTTCAACATGCCGAGATTGTCAGTTTCATTTGTTAATAATTATGGGTTTTTGTCTCAGATGTGACTTCATGAATTTTGCAAAGAATACAGTATGTTTGCAATGTGATGCTAAACGTCCGAAGAGGCAGCTGCTTCCTGGAGAATGGGAGTGCCCAGGGTACGTTTCCCTTTAATTTTTTACTGCATGTTTTGCTGCTTTAGGCTTTCTAGTTTCGGGAAGAAGCAATTGGTCCTTTCTAATTAGTCATAAATTCAACTATTGTATCAATATTCCAAGTTTTCCTTTTGGCTCTGTGGAGCTTGAGTTGAATCATTTCTTCCATCTCTTACGAATAAAAATAAACCTCTGTTTCTAGAATTTCTGTGTCTTATTGATTGAACTGGTTTTGGCAGATGCAACTTCTTAAATTACCGAAGAAATATGGCATGTTTCCACTGTGACTGTAAGCGCCCACCTGATGAATTTACTGAGGTTCAAATGGAAGAGCGACAGCGTGGGCCCAGGATGAGGTCACAGAAGGTCCCCACTAGGACAGATGTTTCTGATGCGTGGAATCTTGATTTCGACGACAACGAATCTGACGGAGCTGATGTCGCTGCCTTTGAGTATGCAGATTCCAGAAGATTGGATGAAGACTTTCCATATGGAAAACAAGGGAACGGAGAGAACATGAGACAGCCTGAAGCAGGCTTTTACAATAACAGCAGGCCTCAAAGGCCTCAAGAAAGAGAATACGCAGCTCGTGGTCCTAAGAAAGCTGGAGTGGGGTTCGATGATTTTGATGATGATGAAGAAGATGATATCGAGAGTTATGAGTTAGACTCTCATAGTGGTTATCAATCTCAAAAGAGTTCATCAATTCCTTTTTCAGACCTTGATGTTAATTCTGACGATTCTGACGATGCTGAAGCTGCAAGTGACAATTGGAGTGCTCGTCAGAAGGTAAGTTCCCAAAGAAACAGCAAGATCTCTAAACCTTTTCATCGAGAAACTGTGTTTTCTGGTTCAGCGGGTGATGAGTTAGATTCAGATTCTGATGATCAACTTTCAACACATAAGAACTGGAAATCTAGTCAGAGTAGAGCTAGACAACGTGGTATTAATCATGGGTCGGATGAAGACCCTGGGCTAAGTTCAGACATTGAAGATGATTTTCCATCTAGGAGGAACAAAGGGAATAGACTGGGTCCTACTAAAAGAGGAGGAAAAAGTTATGAAATGGGGTCTGATTTTGAATCTGACAATGAAGGTGGACGTTTCAGAAGTGACAGATTCAGAGGCACTAAAGGAGGAGGCCAGGATAGAAGAAGAAACCCTTCTAAAGGGCGTGGAGGAGGCTTCAGTTTTACCGAAGAAGATTCAAGACCAAGATCTAGGGTATGACTGGGGATAGAAGGAACTCTTTTGATAGGTCACCCGGTGGGTCCCGAGGTGACAGGAACGGGTTTCGTGGTGGTGATCATGATGGGAACAGAAGAAATGGTAGAGAAGAAGACGACTCGCGTAGTTTCAGAAGCCCTAGACAAGATAACTTTGGTAATAAGCCACGTGGCAGATTCAGTAACTCGGGTGGAAATTCAGGTGCAGATAGTTATTTAACTGAGGAAAGATACTCTAGGCCACGTGTAAATGTCAGGTGATTTTCAAGTGTTGATGAGACTCCTTTGTTTTTCAAAGCGGGGATTTATACATCGGCTCTGCAAATGGGCTGCTGCGAGAATGATGCGCTGGTGCTTGTGGAGTTTGCTGTGCTGATTGTCAGGGGTGATCAATATAATGCAGTTTCAAGATTGGATTTTTTTTTTAATACCCATGTCGAGCTACTTTGCGGGGCCCACTTTTTAGTGTCTTTTAATCATATACTAGTCATTGTCTTTCTGGAGCTCGTGGGCATTGTTGTGTATATCCATCCATGTTTGAAGGATACTCCTTCAAGGGAAAGATGCCTATGAGATTGTACATGAAATGTTGCAGGTAAAAATTTTTGATGGTGTACTTACAAGTTGGAAGATTGGCCTTCTATACTTATGAATGTAAAAGCCTTCTTGGTTATACGATTTATTTTTCTTCTTCAGGGCTTAAGATACTCTTCTTTGATAAAATCAACATTTTAGCCAACTTGGCATTCCTAATCATTTTAGCCAACTTGTTTTTTTGACCCGGCTCCCACCAACAGTGGTCATCCATGTTGATTTTAAAAGATTGGATTTAGACGATTTAAACTGTTGTGCAGTTATTCAACTGTTATGCAGTCAGACTGCATAGCCCTCAAGTTCGTATAACAATAGATAGATGTTTTGCATGCACATATAGATGTCATATAAGAAAGGTATTCAATTTACTTTTGCCGCACTTCTATGTCAATTTTTGTACATATAAGAAGCCCCTGTATAAATATTTTCTTTCTATTCCAACTCTCAAAGCTAACCCCATATACATTGCAATTGACGAAAAACTTTAATTATTCACACTTACACTCCTTAAGCTTTAATATGGAGAGCCACATCACATCACCACCGCCAGTACCATTGTTGTCACCGCAGCCACCACCGGCTGAGCCATGAAGCTGGACAACAAATAAACCCATAAACACATACCGACAAATAAACAAAACTCAAATCATTTCTAGTCACAAAATTCAAATGCAAATTGTTGATATTTCAAATCTTTGAAATAGAATTTCACCCTTGTTGATGCTGAAAATCATTGTAGTATGGTAGTAAATGATTTTGACTGTCGCTTTAGGCAATTCCGCGACTTTTCGGGTAAAATGCTTGAATGAGGACTTTACCGATTTTCTGACATCTGTCTCTTTTGTCTCTGTTGTTTGCAGTCATTCAGGGTGATCAATAACTGTAGAGGCAGCGTACGAGCGGTCGCTGAGAGGTGGGCAAATCTCAATGGCGAGATGAAGGAAGAGATTGAGAATCTCGAATTGAAACCCTTCTTTGACGGCCTTGTCGGTGAGAGGAGGAGCGTGCACTTACTCCAGGCCATCCGGGAGCGTTGGTGGGATAATACTCACAACATGCACATGCGATGGGGGGAGGTTACCATGACCCCTACTGACTTTCATGCCATTACTGGGCTTGCCATCGTCGATGAGCCGCTTGATGTGGATGCGGACTTTACTCCTAGCAGGGACGATATGATGCATTTTCTGGGATTCTCTTTGCGTACCCTAGGCAAGGGTGTCCCTCTGAAGGCCTTGAGGGAGAAGGTCGATGCCTATGTTGCTGTCAATGCTCAGCTTACTCATACAAACTCTTGAATGAAATGTGTAACACAAATTTGAAGAATGGAAACCTCAATTTGTGGTGTAAATTTTTAGATTTGAAGGCATGTTTATTGAGAGAGGGTGAGCTTTGAGATTTTTAAATAGATGAATGAAATATAGTAAGATGTTGATTGTGGTTAATGTTTTAACCAAGTATTCGATAGCGTGTTGGGTGGTATTGTGTAGGGTGATAGGATTAGGGTTCACTTTTTTGTGAAGGGAGATTAGGGCTCGATTTTGGTGGCAGTCTAAATATTCGGCTCGCAAGTCAAATCAGATGATAGTCGGCTAGGGTGGTGGTGGTGACAACAATGAAACCGGTGGTGATGGTTGTTGTTGATGAAAGTTTAGGGGTGAAAATCTATACTAATATAAAACCAAAAAACCTTAGGAACAGTGTTCCCTCCCAAAATGAAAGACCAACAAAACCGCTCCACTGAGTTAGCTCCACCTCTCCACCCAACAGCTCCGATCAAGGTCACATACACACACTCATCATCTGTGCGGCTCGGATGATTTCAATTTTTTGTGGGTTCCACCGAGCTCGGCTACATCTCAGCCGTTGGGTGTAGCTAAAATGAGGTAGCTCCAATCTCCACCATTGGGTGGAACTAACTGGTGGGTGGAGCGGTTCGAAATCCCAAAATGAATGGCATCAACTGTAAATATTTCAACAAAGCTGCCCAATTCTACACAAGGAACAAAGGACACGAAACGTGGTTGGCCCATTGGACTGACGAGAACACAGGTACCTTGGGAAAGTTCTTGCAGTTAAATCAAAGTGTGCTTCTTTATTTTTATTTTTTTCATTTGTCTTTGTTTAGGTTGTTTATGCCTATTTATATTTAATTTTTTTTGAGTATTTTGATACTCCCTCCGTTTCATATGACTTTAGACCAAAAATTTTGGCACACAAATTTAGGAAAAGTAAGAGAGAGAAATGGTGGGAGAATGTGTTTGTGAGTATGGAAAATTAAATGGGAGAGAGAATGAGTGGAAGAAATAGTAAGTTGATTGGTGTTGTGATTGTAAAAGTAAAGTACGAGAAAGAATGAGTGGGAAGAATAATAAAGATTTTTTTACCATTTTGGGCGGTCTCAAGTCATGTGGAACGGAGGAAAAAGGAAATAAGTCTAAAGTGACATGAAACAGAGGGAGTATGTGTTAAAGACAAGTAATTTTGACATAAAAATAAAATGAAAATAAACGTATTTTTTTTTAAAAAAAAAGAAAGTATTGGTTTATTACAAAAAAAAATATGTAATTTTAAAGCAGATCAAAAATAATATTTTCCTTTTTTCATTAATATTTCTTAAACCAATTTTATGAGTATTATCCATTGTAGTTTATTTTATTTTATTTTTAAATAGAATTTAGTTTCTCATTATATTTTTAACGACAAATTCTCACCGGGTGTACGGCGTGCGACGGGCCGCTCCACGGGCCGACCCGCTCGCCCCGCCCCGCCAGCCCGCCTCTCCTCCATTCCAGAAGCAACACGTGGCGCGCTGTGAGCCACACCTGGTTCACCCAACCGCGCGCTGCCACGTGTCGTTTTAAAAAAAAAACCCCCAATAACTTTAAAATGCTATATCTTGAGATGTATAACTCAGAAAATAATTATAATAATACTGTTTTGTTCGTCTCGATGAGACGAATAAAACTACATAGGTCATGATATGGTTTGATTTTTTTTAAAAAAAACATATTTTTTTACACACAAAAAGTTTTAGTTGCTTGTCAGCTGAGATGTAACACTCTGTTATGATAAAAGTAACACTTTCATATTCAAAAAGTAACACTTTTTACAGTCAAATGTAACAGCAATTTTACAAAAAAAAAAATGGGTTTGCATTTCAATTGTTACTTTCTCAATAAAAAATTGTTACATTTCATATATAATGTTACATTTAAGAATATAAAATGTTACAATTGAGAAAAAAAATGTTACATTCATTTTTTATAAAATGTAACATTAGTTTAGTTGTCTATTCCTATGTTAATTTTCGGAGAAAAAAGTGTTACATTTGAAAAAAAAAAAAAGTGTTACATTCCTTTTTAAAAATGTTACATTAATTTAGTTGTCCATCTTTTATGCTATCTTTAATCTATTGCAGCAAAATTGTGGTACATTTTTTTAAAAAAGTGTTACATTTGAATAAAAAAAGGGTTACATTTCGTTATAATAAGTGTTACTTTTGTTGGAGGAAAAAAAGTTGGGGTGGCAAAAGAAAAAAATCAAAAAAAAACAAAAAAAAACAGAAACGGTCGGCTCGGCTAGGCTCCGTCGCACAGCCGTGCGACGGTTGTACATGAGACTTCCTCTTTTTTTATTGGGCTGAGTTTTTTTTTTTTGTTTATTTCTTTTTTCTTTCATATGATGATTTTTTACTTCTTAATTCATACTCTATTTAAACGAAGAATGTTGTTTACTAAAGTAATAATGCTGCCTCCGTCTCAGTTTAAATTTTTTACTTTCTTATTTATACAATTTTTAAAGCGAGTAGTTCGACATGTGTTAAAAACAAAACTAATTTTGTCATAAAATAAAATGAAAAGAAAAGTTTTTTTTTTAAAAAAAAGAAAGTATTTTTTTTTTACAAAAAGAAATGTAGTTTTAAAGAGAATATTTACTTTTTTTAGAAACATTCCTTAAACCAATTGTATTTACTTACAAGTTGTTAGGGGACGAAGAAAGTATGATGTAAGTCAAATAAGTTACCAGAGTGGGTTATTGAGGGTGGGTCAACGGGCTGGGTAGATCGGAAAGATTGAATGGTTGTTTTTTTAGTAACGCCCCGTGCAACGCACGGGAGTACTACTAGTATTAATAAATAAAGTTTTCCGTCCACTACTTTTTAAGGATTTTTTTCTCAAATAATTCCTTTTTTTTTTTTATAAATATTTAGCAAAATAACAACTTTGGCAAAGTATGTACTAGATTGACCAAGTTTGATATAATTCGCTACTGCAAAAAGCAAATTAGGGTAATTCGCTTTTTGCGGTAGCGAATTAGTCTTTGACCTGAGTAGGCCTATTTTTAATAGGCGCTTAATTAACACTAACCTAATTCGCTTCTTATACTAGCGAATTACCTAATTTTGATTACACATGCCCTTCTTCTCCGATCTCAATCTTTTTCCTCAAAAGCCTTCCAATCCCACCTGATTTTGTCAGATCCGTTCTCTAATTTTCTCGGCTGAAAAGTGTATTCTTTTCTCCCTTAGAGCCTTTCCAAGATCCTCCCTAAACGGATCGGAAACACAACCAGCTTCAATTCCCTCGTCGCCGACATCTTCCTCTCCTTATTTTCGTCGTCGCATCAACGCAGATCCGGCATCTTTGTCATGGTTATTACCTCCCAACGCTCTCAATTCACTATTCCTCGTTCCCTTTCTGTCACATTCCCACCTTACCAACACCCCTATATCAGATTTTTCAAGAACCCAGATAAAATATTTTTGGATAAATTGAACTCCGACAATGGCTTTCAAGGTAATTTCTTATTATTTTACGGGTCAGGAAAAATTGAAGTAGAATTTTTTGAAACTCAGATAATAGTGTGTGATTTGGTTTATGGTGGTGATTTGGTGGTGGCGACGAAGGTGGCAGTTTGTTGGTGGTAATGATGGGGGCAGCGGTTTTGGTTTGGTCATGGTGGTCTGGTGGTTGCCAATGGTGGGGGTAGAGTTGAGATAGATAGATGAAGGTAGTACAATAATAGTGTTAACTTACTGGTAATAGTAATAATGTGCCTGAATATAAGATAAGAATACGAGCAGAAAAAGTAGTAAGGAATTTCTTCAAACAATAAAAATTGAAGGTTTCAGAATGCTGTTAAACAAAATCATAATCCCTTGCCATTTAATTAAGAGATGTTCTCTTAAACCAATAAACCATGGTGAGAAAATATTGGACAGCCTATTCATAGTTAAGGGTATCGTGGTACACTGTTTAAACGAGAACAGAAAGCACACATAAGCCTCTGCAAACCCATGCTCCACAGGGGATTTTGCGATTCCGGAGAGATGAACGGAAATGGAGTGAGGTAAAGGTGGAGAGAAGAGATGAATGACGGACTCTCCGTAATCAAGAAGCTAATTAGGTAATTCGCTAGTATAAGAAGCGAATTATATTAGTGTTAATTAAGTACGTATTAAAAATGGGCTTAATCAGGTCAAAGCCTAATACGCTATCACAAGAAGCGAATTACTCTAATTCGCTTTTTGCTGTGGCGAATTACATCATACTTGGCCATTCTGGTACATACTTTGACAAAATTGTTATTTTGATAAATACTTACAAAAAAAGGAATTATTTGAGAAAAAATTCACTTTTTAAGGGGGTTAAATTTTGGGATTGACTCTATGGTTTTAATATACGTAACCATCCACCCTCTCCCCAACTCCACCTTTGGCCGCCCCCTCCATTCCCATACCTCCGATCACTCCTCCCCACTTCCGGTCATCACATATCTACCTTCATGACACACATCCTCACTCTCTCTTACACACACTTTCTCTTTACGCTCCTCTTCTCAACATTTTTCCGGCCATCTTTCATTCGTCCTCCTCCCGTAGAACTAGCCACCCCCTCTACTTCCCCTCCTCCCTTTGTACCATCTTTCTCCATCAAAACAAAACTGCTGAGATGAGAGATGTATTAAATAAAATTTTATCCCATACGAACAACAAAATATTGATGCAAAATAAGAGGAGGAGGAAAGATAAAGATTGATGCGCAAAACCGATGCAGCAAACCGCCGTGGTAACTGTTTCAAATCCGAATCTATGTCTATAGGTAGGGGTGGCAAATTGTACTCGTTCGTACCAACCAACCCGTATACCAATTACAATTGGTATAAAGAAATCGGTATACCGAACTTTTTGGTAGGTAGTACCGTACCATTTTTGTCTAATTGGTTGGTACACGGTATATAATATTGACTTTGGTTAGTATACCCATGTACCAACTTTATAGTATATATAAATATATACTCCCTCCGTCCCACCCGAAATAGGACATTTTGCCATTTTGGGTGTTCCACTCGAAATAGGACATCTCAAAATGGAAAACTTTTATTACTTTTTTTATTAGTAGGACCCACTTGTCATACTCATAACAACTTTTCATTTATTATTCCCCACCCACTTTCTCTCTCCTTCATACTCACAACACCTACTTTTCAAACAACTTTTTATAATAGAAGATTATTATTCCTTAATCCCCGTGTCGGGACCAAGAATCCTATTTTAGATGGGACGGAGGGAGTATATATATATATATATATATATATATATATATAGGTAGGTGCTCAAATGAGAACCTAAATATCGTGAGAACCGTGAAAACTTGTATCCAATGTATCCAAGTGAACCATTGGATACATTACCTGATGTATCCAATGGTTCACTTGGATACATTGGATACATTACTTAGATATATTAGGTTCTTACCTAATGTATCCAAGTTCTCGCGGTTCTCACGATATTTAGGTTCTCATTTAAGCACCTATCTATATATATATATATATAAACACACACGCGCGCACACACACATATATAATACCCCGTCTAATTGTCTAGGTACTTGAAATATTCAAAGGGTAGTTTAGGTGCTCAAATGAGAACCTAAATATCGTGAGAACCGTGAAAACTTGTATCCAATGTATCCAAGTGAACCATTGGATACATTACCTGATGTATCCAATGGTTCACTTGGATACATTGGATACATTACTTAGATATATTAGGTTCTTACCTAATGTATCCAAGTTCTCGCGGTTCTCACGATATTTAGGTTCTCATTTAAGCACCTATCTATATATATATATATATAAACACACACGCGCGCACACACACATATATAATACCCCGTCTAATTGTCTAGGTACTTGAAATATTCAAAGGGTAGTTTGGTCTATTTGATATTTATTGATTGTTTTTTCTAATACATGTTCTAAAACTCAAATTATTTTGGGACGAATGGAGTATCCAACATTAATTACCTTTTTCTAACCTTAAGTTACTTTATTAAGATGTAGGAAAAAAAATTCAAACTGCCTTATTGTAATATTTTGGATTTGGAGTCGTGGTGAATATTATTTAGAGTTACTGTATTGTTTAGTTTGCAAGAGTTCAATTGTTCTACTTTCTTTAGTTTCAAAACTTTATAATTTGTATTTAAGTTCTATTTTATGTTATAACTAGTACTCTTGCCCGTGCCAATGGCACGGTGACAGTACGCTATGCATGACAGTATGTTATAATGTTAGTATGCTATATTTATTACTCTCTCCGTTTCAAGTTAATGTGAACTTATTTCCTTTTAATCCGTCTCAGGTTATTGTGAACCGCAAAAATAGCAAAAAATATTTACTATTTCTCTCACTCATTCTCTCTCATACTTTACTTTTACACTCATAACACCAATGAACTTACAATTTCTCCCACTCATTCTCTCCTATTTAATTTTTCATACACGCAAACACCTCCTTCTACTATTGATCTCTCCAACTTTTTCTTAATTTGTATGCATAATTTTTTAGTTCACACTAACTTGAGACAGGGGTATCTGACAACGATAGTTCTCAACTGATGTTATATTTATTCTCTTTATCTTCTCAATTGAAATAAATTTATTATATGGAGAGTTGTACACCAAGAATTTCCAAGTGCTTCCTTCTTCTTGGATGGAATGTGGTAGCACTTTTTATTCAAGTCACATTATTGCAAGCCAAAGCGATCGTGCATGCTGCTGCATTCCATTCATGACCTGCATTTCAATACACCATCCGCCCAAATTAAATTAATCATCTTGCATTTCAGCAGCAGCATAAGCAAAACAGGTGTAAAACCACATCTATAGATGGCAGCAATTGACTTAGGGTACATATTATACCAGAGAGGGCAACACTAATCAAAACCAATGTAGTAAATAATTAGATTCAGGAGCCTCTACAACTCTGGTTCAAGTTTCATTCTATCAATTGCTTTCATAAACTTACATATAGAATAGAAGTAATGTCCATATTAGCATATTTCTTCCTTCTGTACCAAAACAAAAGAGCAGCATTTGGCTTTGGCTTTTCAAACTAAATTTAACCATCTTCAATGGAAACTTGAAGTAGATTTACTTGGTACTTTAAGATTCCAGGATTCATAGTCATTTGAACCTTTGACTACTACAACAAAGTACGCCAATGTTGAATATCAATCCGAGAAAAAAAGGGTCAAATTGACTTTAAAAACTCAGAGCCCGGATATAATCTGGTGACACGAACGCTTTCTTGCCCCTCTCGTTAGACTGGACAACTCGCTCTGTGCAATTTTCATCAATGCATAATCTGCATTGTACCCATAATACTACAACCACATGAAGCATTTCCCCAAATAAAATTGTCAAAACAATTATGTCTCGTATGCTAATCTGAAAGTAGGGAAGTACTAAAGCAACAAACTAATTGGCTGCATTGAAGGGTTATGTGCATAATACCATCAAAAGTATTGGGTTCATTCGTGATGTGTTTCCATCAAAATGCACATTCAGATTTTTAGGTCAAGAAAATACCCAATTTCAATTTCAAGTCAACAAAAATTAAAGCCACAATCTTTACTTTGTTGGCATTCATTAAAAATATGGCTGTAGGATATCTTATTGCAATCGCTCTTTCTTAATTGCAAGAAAATGCCTTTGGATCCGTACAATCTTCCCAACCTATTTTCACCAATTTCCATGTCCCAGAAATTCAATTAAAAAACCATTAACTTCACTGACAATAAAAACCTCACCTTTGTAACTTTAGATCCGAGCAGGTAGCAGTTGGAACTCCTAAACGCGTTTCTGAACTTAAACCCAAGAACTCAGAACACACTTGGATCAATAAACCTTAAACCGATAACTACCTTTACACAATGCATTCAGGGGGAAAGAGTGATTGAAAGGCAGCTATTCAAGCAACCTCCAACACTTTCGATAGTCATCACCGTCGTCGGAGAGGATTTAATGGTGAAGGAGTGGCTGGTAGAGCGGGACTAATAGAGCAAGGGTCATTGCCTTAGGCTTCACCGTAGGGGTGATCATGGTCCGGTTTGGTCCATTTTTTAGCAAAAAATCACAGAACCAGAACCGGAACCAATACTCTGGTTCTATAAAAAATTAGAACCGGAACCAAACCAATACTTGTGAGAACCAATACACTGGTTCTGGTTCTACTGGTCTGGTCTGGTCCGGTTCTAATCATTTGAAGTTTATTTGTTTTCAAATAAACCAATACTTGGGAAGGAGAGCGGCGGCTTAGTTGAAGAGTTTAATACTAAGATTTCACTTTTTATGTAAACTGAAAAGTGGATATGAATTATGAAAAATAAAAGTGAAAATAACTGAATAAGGATAAGGAGTCTAGGACTTGGCTTTGGCGATTTGGGAGGAGTTTTTTTTTATTAAGCAATTTAAATGGATCTTTAAAAAATTAAAATACAAAAATAAGTATAAATTTGATGCCCTAGTTGACTTTAACACTTTTAATTTCAAATAATTAAAAAAAATAAAAATAACCACCGCAAATCCGCGCGTTTTGCAACCTTTTTTGACCCCTGACCCCACCGGCAATATACGGTGAAGATTCAATCACAACCCTACGTGTACAGCCCAGATCCTAAATTTTGAAAACCAAGCAGCAGTAGGGGAAGGGGCACATAATAATATTCAGCAGATTTTTCGTCCACCATCATCGCACACAGAATTTGTGTCTGCAGTCGCCGGAGCAAATTTCTTGTCTCTTCCCGGCAACCCAAATTCCATCTCTCTCTCTCTCTAAGATTTTTTTCTTGTTATTACATTGAGTTGTAGACGGTGATTTATGGTTTGAAGTTTTGAATTGGGGACGCTCAAACGAAGTTGATAGGTATGCTGTTTTTCAGTTTTTTTTTTTCTTTTTTTTTTTTTTTTTTTTTTTTTTTTCATAAATTAGAGATATGCATAAATGGCGGATTGAAGCTGTTGGTTTTTCATTAGTCAAATGAATAAAGACAGTTTTTTTTTGGTCAATTTGTCTGCTCTCATTTGATCAAGTGTGTTAGATCTCTTTGTTTGATATAATTTTGAATTTGAACTGGTTAATTCCGTTGTTCACTGAATTTATAATCTGCGGAATTCTGTGTTGCTGATGAATTTGTTCAGTACTGTAGAGTTGGAGAGAAATAAGAGGGTCTAAAGAATTTACATTTTCAGGAACTGAAATCGAGAATTGGGGCTAATTATGAGGGTAGAGGTTCTTGAAAAAGGTCTGTTTGGAAATGGAGGGAAAAGACAAAATTTGACCGTGGGTGGAGTGCTAATGGCCAAAAATGTATACTCTGACCGCAATCTGTTAAAAAATGTAAAACAAATGTGTGGCGTAGATTCTTGTATCACGTGTAATTGTGTGTCTGTGTGTAATGTGTATATATCGTATATGTCCTGGTGGTTATGTGCATATGTATTATTTCTTTTCAATTTTTTTTTTTTTTTCACTTAGTGTAGGTTCTTAAATACTAGCATATGAGTTTAATGGTGCCAGCATTTCCTTTTATAATATTGGATGGGTTCTCATGCTATACATTTTGTACACCTTCGTTTTCTTTCAATAAGGGTAATGAATTTTGTGAATTTACGAGAGTCATTCACAAGAGTCACAAGGTTGACTATTACCTTTGAGTTACCACTAGTTCTGCTGAGTAATGTTTATGCTGGTTGCTTTCTTATGATATAAAAGCTTTAAGTCCCTCGATTGCTAGATAGGAAAACAGAATTACAGCTACGTAATCACTTTTTTTTTCTCTTGTTCACAGAAATTAACAAAACATAGGTTTCTGGTAAGTCTATCATAAAGAAGTTCATATCTAAAACAAAAGATTTACTGACCCGAAATTAGAATTGACATCTCACTTGACTACTTAATTAAGAAGCATTTAATGAAAATGTAATACTCTTAACTTAAAGTCCTATCAGTTTAGAGAAAAGGCGAGCATTGGGACATTGGTGAGCTTGCTCCATTAGAATATGGTGATCAAATCTTTAAGTTACAGGAGTAACCTTTCTGTTCACAGATGTTAGACTGCACAAGTGCACATTACCTTTTCTGCAAACTGTGGAGGTGAAGACATAATTGAATGCTACAGATTTGAAATTTTATACCGAAACAAACTTAAGTGTCAATGTTCCTCCATAGATTTTTATTTAAATTATTTTAAATTTCGATCGGATTTGATGTATAATTTTCTTATTTTCTAAATTATGGGGTGAGTTGTGATTCTACCAAACTACAGGGAGTTCTAAACTACATATGAATTTTACTAACTAAAATTGACGGGTTAATTTTTTGCATTTTAGAAAACTTGGGAACTGAATCCCCTTGTCCTTGTGTGGCTTCATCCTAGATGTGCTTACATAGAACTTCAAGTAACAAGTTCATGATTCTCGTCCGAAAAGTAATACTCCCTCCGTCCCACCCTAAGGTTCCTAGTTGACTTGACAAGGGGATTAAGAAAAAGTAAATGTTGTGCGTATGAAAAGTAAAGTAGGAGAGAGAAAGTGGGTAGGGAGTTTTTGTTGTGAGAATGACAAGTGGCTTCCATTGTCCATTTTAAGTAATAAAGCAACTAAGAACCTTAGGCTGGGACAGACCAAAAAGGAAAGTAAGAACCTTTAGGCTGGGACGGAGGGAGTATACTGTTTTTGGGTGTGTATGAATTTAACATCTTTATGTTTACCGTTCTTATTAACTTTGGTATTCATATCTAGTATCTATCATTTGCTTGTGATTAGCTAAATTTCTCTATGTTTTTGGCTCTTTGTACTTTGGCTAGGTGAGAACTTTGCTCATGGCCCCAACTAAAAGGTCTAAAAGTGTGAACAAGCGGTACAAAGAGTATGCCGAGACCTCACCTGAAAAGGATGTTGGAGCTTCAGACAAATGTCGGCCACAGGTGAGCATAGCTTATGTTGTTACACGCACTTGGATGCTTTCTGTATTCCTAAAATTGACAATTGATCTGCTTAAGAAGTCACTAATATTTGGTTGTGACAAACCATCTAGCTCTGGTCATTGAATATTTCGGATGGTCTCTTTATCTCTAAAGCTGAAGTAATTAGACCTGCATACATATATACACATCATAGCCTTGTCCAACGTCTGTGTGACCCATCACATATTCACATAGGCAGAGGAAATGTCAAATTAATGCATACTAATAAATTATTGAACATCCCTATGAATTGTAAAGTGAGTCTCCACTGTTAGCATAGTTTGCAAGAATGAGAGGTTACAGTAAGTCAGAGACGCTCTTTTTTATTTTGGATATTCATAGACGTAAAAAATAAATATGAACTTCATAATTTCTTCATGGTTTGATCTATTATATATGCACAAATGATGTCATGGCTTGTTTGAACACATAGGATATATGTTTAGATCATGAATTATGTATCGCTTAAGAAAACAAACTACTGTGTTATGTAAAAATAAGATCCTGATCTTTGCTGTAACTTGTAAACTAGATCGTCAAGATAACGAGTAGCTTTTGCTGCTCATGGATAAGTAGGATTGGAATCAGGGGTGCAGGGTGCTACATGGAGGGACAAATGGAGTGACAATAGTAATTTATGGTATCCTTTTTTCCCTACTTCGAGATATGCAAAAGCGGGAGATATGAGACATGTCTAAGTACCATAAGTCTTACTTAGTAGGCTCCTGAACTTGAACTCACCGTTGATCATCAAAGCACCATATGACGTATGGGTCGCTGATATAGCGGTTTCCTCTTGTTTAAATACTTGTATTCAGTACATTGCACTCCTGTGCATGGCAAGGATCGGTGCGATAAGATGGTAGATAGCATATCTGATATACAATTTCAGAAAGGTTGTATTGTCATTTTACTTTGATTTACATATTATTTGGCATAATATTGAGGAGTTAACATCATTGAGGTCTTTCCGTGGAGCATTTCGTAAAGATTTTTCCTAATTTTCAGCCTAAAGTAATTCTGTAATCCATGGCTCAGGAGTTGTAAGTATTTTGGTTACTTTCAAAGGTGTTTTATCTGTGTTTCCGTTTCTTTATGAGCAATGCTGCTATAGGATTTTTCTTTTCGTTTTTTCCAAAGAGGCAAAAAACAATGTAATCTTACTAGAGTCAGATTGAAGATTGCTTCTAACCTGTGGCTAAATAATTTTTTATGATATATCCTCCGTATTCATTATTTTATTATGCACACCTTCTTTTGTGCAGAAGAGGAAGCTGTCTGATACATTAGGATCTCAATGGAGCAAGGATGAACTCGAGCGCTTCTATAAAGCGTATAGGAAGTATGGAAAAGAATGGAATAAGGCATGTCATAAAATTTCTTTGTAATGCTATCTGCCGCATCAAAATCAGTACTACTACTGATTACTAGTTTAATTTCTTTGCTGCTATTTTACGTAGGTACTAATAACGGCTTCTCCTTAGGGTAGTTGTTAAAAATCGAAGAATATGAATATTTGGCACTGGGAGCAAACACTAATGTATTATGGGGGAGGCATTTAATGCATCAGTGATGGTTTCTTATGCCAACTTCTTGTAATCCTGGATTCTTCATGCACTTGGTAGCACATTCCAGTTATAAATTTTGTTCTTCCTCTGTCTCTAGTGTGGGGATTGATGCCTCATTGGCTCACAAGACTTTTTGTTTTTCCCTTTTTTTCTTTGTTATCCACAAAAAGTAACTTCGAACTGTTGGGCAGATCTACTTTTCAATAGAACGATTTCAGTGGTTTTCAGTTCTTTATTTTTCATTTTTGTTGCTTCTTTTGAATTTCAGGTGGCTGGTGTGGTACGTAACAGAACTTCCGGAATGGTGGAGGCCCTTTACAACATGAACAGGGTATGTTTCTATCTGATGCAAGCATTTCTAGTAAATCTAAATGGTAGCCAATAGTTTTGTTATAGTAATACATAATGTTCTCTAATCGAATGTATATTTTTATATTATTGTATGCGAAGTCATTTAGTAAGATTTTTGGTCTCTACTGTATTATTTCAAAACTTTGCTTGCATTTTTTTTTCTTTTCTGTTGGTCTAATATTTTCTTTTATGTTGTTTACACTTTCATTAGTATATGATAGACTTTGTTAGCTTGTGTTCTGTAGAATATTGGATCATAAAGTTTGTCCGCAGTGTTGGACTTTTGTATGGTACTCCGATCCCAAAAGAAGAGAGACAGTTGGACATATCCGTTCTCTTCCTAGATTAACCTTTAAATATGTGAAATGGCTTTAGTTGATTTGATATGATGAATGTCATCCACGAAACTTATGGGTTTCGAAAGTCATTTTGTGCCAAATCATCTTCCATGGAAATGAAACGTCCTTTTCTTGGCCAACCAGAGGAAAGCATTTTCTTCTTTACATATGGAGGGAGCAACAAAATTTGACCATCATTTGGGGTACAATTTCAGATGGACAATAGAAGATAAGGGTTACAAGTTGCTGAAATGAGTTTTCTGATTGCAACTGAAATCACAAAAACAAGGTTTATATTGGTAGACATGTCTCAAGATCCAATTTTAATTCAGAGGAATGAATTTTTAAGATTCGTGCTAGACATACCAGATTTGAATTCTATTTCTTCTGACCAGGTTGCATTAGTCATCCAGGATTTGCGTTCGAACCTAAGGGATCTAGTCTGAGATGATCATTGTCTTGATGGAAGTTTCTCACATTTGTTTGGTATTAGCTATATGGAATATCTCGTTTTTGGCTCAGGGCGCTGTCATTTGGCTCTTTCTAGAAGGAGGAAGTAAACTATTGTTAGTTGCTTAAAGCTACAAGGGCCTCATTCCTTACCATTCCACTTAGTAAAACAGGATTATGAATTGACTTAACTTCTACGATTATTTATTGGTGTTTCTGGGAACATGTTTTACTATAAAGACTTAATTTAGGTTTCAACCACTGTAGTTTGGCCTGACTTCAAAACCACTGTACTCTGGGAAATGTTCACCCATGCCCCCAGAACTCAACCCCGTTAGATTGTGATGGATTTTTTTTAATAACATTTTCACCCCCCCCCCCTAATTTCCATCAAAAAAACTTTCACCCCCTAAACTTTCACATGGAGGGGTTGAAATGTTAAATTTTTACATCCACTATAATCTAACAGGGTTAACTTTTAGGGGCTTGGGTGAACATTTTCCATAGTACAATAGTTTTTATGCGAAAAAATATTGTGGTTAAAGTGTAAGTCGGGCAAAAGTACAGTGGTTGAAAATGTAATTAAACCTTTTATAAAAGAAGAGTGTATGTATTTGCAAATACCTTGAACTAAATATAATGTGGTTAGTAGTAAAAATCATATGTAATCTTGCTCTGTTATGACACTGTGACTAAGGTGTTATTCCTTCTATATGACTGTCTTTCTGGCTTATCATTAACACCTATAGTGCTTTGCATCCAGGCATATCTATCGCTTCCTGATGGAACGGCTTCTGTGGCTGGTCTGATTGCAATGATGACTGATCATTACAATGTCCAGGTGTGATTTCAGTTTAGTTTTTCATATATGGTTTGGATGCTTTACGAGATTTCTTTTACAATTCATTACGAGATTTCTTTTACAGAAGATTAGCTGAACCATCTCTAGTATAAAACTTTACAGCTGTAGAATGGCAAGCAACATCTAAAACCTCATCAAACCAAGTCTCCTAAATTAAATCTGTGGAGCTGCCATGTTGAATAAAAGGGTTGTCAATTGGAGGATAAATGAGGATTATGAAGGAGCTTTCTGGCATGAATCCAACAAATACCCCTGCATCCACATGCAAGACCTAGTATAACCGAATAAAGGAGGATTTAAAATTTATGATTTAGATAAAACCTTACATCAAAATTTTCTTTCAGGATTTCTTTAATGTTTAATTGTTGATCCCCAGTTCTTGGTCTAGAGCTTCTCCGTCAATACTCCATCCTAATTACGGTCGATACTTGGTTTTCACCAAAAATAAAATAAAATTAATGGATCTGTAAATGAGAGAGGGACATGGCATTCACATGGATGTGAATCCTGGAAAGTATGAGAGAGCCCTAAGTAGGGTGGTGGTTTGAAATAATAAAGTTGGGTAAATTGTTACTATGCCTGTCATTCAGTGTGTGTGTGTATCAGTTATTTTCCCCTTTTTTGATTGGTAACTTTGCATGCATTGACCTAAATATGAGCTTCTATTTGATCGTTTCAATAACAGGAAGGGAGTGGTTGTGATCAAGAGAGCAATGACGCACCGGAAGTGCATTCCAAGCCTAAAAAGCGTCACCGTGGAGAAGTTCCACGGAGTGGTTTGAAAGGAGATGTCTTGCAATCTTTACCTGTCCCTCCAAATGATGATGGGTGTTTATCATTATTAAGACTGCGCTCCGATGGTAAGTCAATAATGCTGGAAGTGTCATAATTCTTTCAATTCCAACATCACAGGCCTCCGTGGCACACACGACGCATGTGCAGTTATATTCATATATATACATGTGTGTGTGTGTGTGTGTGTGTATACAAATCATTTGATCTAACCCATATTCCTTTCCACTCCCTTTTCCAAGTTTTGTTTTTAAGATCTCATTACAAGATTTCCCCCTAATCATCTCCTATGTTTTCTCACCCGCTCTCCCATTCCAACGTATCAGCCATTGTGATTATCTCTTTTTTGTTAGCCCACTTTCCTTTCCTCTGCATTTTGATCTGGCCAAGTCCCCTGGAACTGAATGCTTTATATTTGGACTCAACTAGCGCCAGCCGCCAGCAACTTGTGAAGAAAAGTGCCTAATGAGTTGACTTTGATGCACATGCTTGGAATGAATAAATTGAAAAATGGAGGGTAAACACCTCTGCCCGGGCTTTGTGCCATTGAGGTCCCTGCAACAGTTTCAGATTGATAACATGTACTCCTTCCGCCCCAAAACAAACTATCCATTTCATTTTAGGAACTGGAATTAAGGAAAGATGTTGGAAAAGTAGGTGGTGTGAGTGGGAAGGAGAGAGAAAGTGGGGGTAGGGAATAGTAAGTGGTTGTTGTTGTGAGTGGGAAGGAGAGAGAAAGTGGAGTATATATTTTCCTTTTTAGGGAAATGATACTTTCCATTGGGACGCTCAAAAGGGCAAAATGGGTAGTTTGTTTTTGGACGGAGGGAGTACACTACAACCTGAAATTTTCAAAAAAGCTCCGAAGCGCCACATTGATGGACTGTGGACACAATATCAAATTTCCAGTGGCCACTATTGTCAAGGATTAGTCATGTAAGCAGACGAAAGGCTTGTAGGGTTATCATTAGGGTTTAATTAAATGGGGAAAGAGAGAGAGAGAGAGAGAGACAGCGGAAACTCACGCTCCTTCCCAAAACGAGTGTTTTTTTTTTTTGTTGGAAGTTACTAAAGCCAACGTCCTCATCTTTCGTTTCTTAATTTGCACTCGCAAGAATATATTATGATCATTGACGATATTTGTATATCAATGATACTAAAAGTGCTTAAAGTCAACTATCTCAATTTCCTTGAATACTTAAAAGTGGCACTCATTTTGAGACTGTGTGAGTAATGAAAAAGAAAGAATCCTAAAATCAACAATGAAACTGAAACAGTAAAGACGAAACAAAAGGCTTCACAATAAACCCTAAAGAATAAACAAGTGACGGGAATACATGGCTTTCAGCCGTTGAGGAACCTGAACAAGAGATCGGGATTCAAGGAGCAGTAGTGCTGCTTGACAGGTTCTTTCTTCTTCTGATTTGCGATTATCTCATGACTCTCAGCTGCTTCTCTGATGTCAGACCATAAAAAAGTCATGAATCTTGCTTACTCCAGTGGACGGGTATATGTTGTAGTTAATTCGTTCAACACACATGGCCATTTAAAACGTAGCCTCAAGGGGAGTGTGGGCTCTTCTCAGGCTGTTGGTTATTTCATATGGTTATTCTGCTCAACATTAATCTTTGTTTTCACTTTTTCTGATTTTTTCACCACCAATGTGCAACTTAAAGTTGATTACAGCTTACTGAATATAATCATTGATAGTATTCAATGCTGTATAGGATGTACAGTTCGAAAAAGGACACCTCGCGTTCCTGTTAGCTATTCATCAAGGAAAGATAGCAGTGATAATATTTCCTCTAAACAAGGATGGAAGACAGAGACGGATGAGAATGTTACCCTTGTTGCTGCATTAGCATTAACAGAAGCTTCAAAAAGTGGTAGCTCCCAGCCAATTTCTCAGTCACCATATAGAAATGGTCATACAAAAATTTCACCTCCGAAGATCCAGGAAAAAATGGTAAATTTATAACCTATTAAATCAGCAGTCCAGAAAATTATTTAGTTGGCATGTTTATTTTACATATACCATATCATCTACAGCCAGAGCTCCTCGGTAGCAAGCTTCATGGTACATTGATTGATAAAGATGACTGTGAAGGCAGTTTTGGAAGTAAAGGAGCTAGGAATGGAATTCATGGCAGGCATCATAGTAATAGTATGGATGATCAAAGTAGAGGTGTTGTAGGAGTTTATCAGAAAAGGGGGAAGATTAATGGAAAGAGAGTGAAGATTGAAAACATAAGAACAGACAGTTTTGAAGGTTTGGAAGCATGTAATGGTACGGGAGAAGGACTGTCAGTTAGCGGTGTGGGAGGAAAATGTGATACAAAGGTCATGAAAAAAAATTCAGAGCGGTCTTCCCTGGGTAAAAGAAAGAGGAACAACAAACTCTTCTTTGGAGGTATACCTATTGCCGCATTATCCCTGCTTGTTTATGGTATTATTGCTTTTACATTTCATTAGGTATGTGGATAATTGATATATTTCATTTTCATATTTGCATTCACCTTTATCTCATGGAGATTACATCTTAATGCTCCTTCTATAATTCCATCACTCTTTATAATCAGTCATTGTAGTATTTATCAATTGATCTTTTAGGACGGGCATCTATTGGGGTAGCAGTGTTTTTTTTTTTTTGTTTTTTTTTATTTAGGCCAAGTTTAGGTTCGATTTAAGACATGCTTCTCCATGTAATGAGGCTGCATAGTTGAACCGATATGATAGGGATTGTTATTTTCCCCTCAATTTCATGTTGATCCATGATGACAGTTTAAGATTGTGAAAAATGGTGATTTATACTAACAGGCAGGGATAACATCTCTTTGGGCTTCTATGCGGAAAACAGTAGGCGAAGATTTTTGTAAGATATGGACAAATTGCAGTTTACTATCAGGAGATTACACCAACTTGTGACTTGTATTAGTGGTAGAAAAGTCTAGGTCCCAAGTTGCATTTCCTAATCTCGAGGGTCTAAGTGGGTGTCCGTTAACAATGCACTTGGTCAATAGCTTATGTACATCATTGTATTATAGTTGTTCTCATATTGATTAGGAAAACCTATTCCAATTGATGAATGTTTAAATCCTTCTAGTCTCTCATAAAACCAAACACCACATTCCCCTCCCAACCGATTTCTCTTTCTCGGATTGCTTGCCTTGAATGTTTTTTTTTTATAAAGCAAATTTCTAGCTTATGGAACATCAAATCATGGCTTAGTAGTTTCCTTCCTCCCCGTCCCCTCCATGGTTATCTGGATGTTAAAGATGACGGATTTTTTGTTCTTAATATCTCAGAGTACATGAAATTCGGAATGATTCTTGACTTGCCTAGAACTTTCCCTTTTCAAAAGTTAGTGGACGTCCAACTATGTCCCCAATTGTTCGGGAATATAAGTTGGGACCTAAAAAACTAAACAAATTTTAACCACTTAATCACTTTGTGTAAGCTTAGGGTATTGGACTGCATCTAGCCCTATAAAAATAGTAGAGATATTGAGCAACCAGTAGTCCGGTACTTATTTTGAGAATCATGCTGCAATTGTTGTGAAAGTTCATTTTCTTCTAGGTGCAGCTCTATTATTTTATTTCAGTACCTCAATTTTCTTGAGCAGGTGATAGTTCTGAATTGGAGGATCTGCAGATGTTGGCGGACTTGTCGCTGTTAATGCCAGGATTTGACGTGGAATCCGGTAAACACTTGATGCTTCCAAGTTCTGTATCCTTATTTTTTGTACTTTTGCAGTATCTATTGTCGGCACCATGAAAATGTTTGCATCTTTTTCTTTCTGCTCCCTTTACCTATAACAAAACTTACATTAAATATAATCTTATGGCGCCCTCCTCCCAAGCACATTGAGACACATAGCGTGTCTGCACGAGCATTCACACACACACAAAAAAAAAAAACATACATATTTTATTACTAACCAGGAATAGACATTTTTCTGTGTGAACCTAAATTCATTTTTCTTAAATGTGTTTTTCCATTGTGTCTGGGCCATGGTGGTTGGGTGTCAACGGATTGGAATGCCGTCTATCTGATACTTAAGGGTCATTTCATGTGATGTTGTGCAGAATTATCTACAGCGTTGAATGAGGATAGCCTTACTGTTATGCAAGCTGGTTCCACAAGCCATCAAGGAAGCAAAAGTAACCTCTTGCACAGTCGAGAAAATGCAGTTCACACACTGTCTGGAGTAGACAATTGTAAATCGGATAATACTGAACTTGAAAGGGAATCTGGAGCTGTTTGTAAGGATTTTTTGTCTGAAGGAAAGCAGCAAGCACAGTCTATCAATAAATCATGGAAAACGGAACTCAATTCCTCATCTCTTAAGGCAAGTGGTGAATCAAAAAACATTATTACAGAATTTCTGTGTTTAATTTCCTCCTAATTAGGTCATTCTTTTCTCTATTTTCTTTAAAGAGCCAAGTTTTTCATTGTTGGTTAAAGTGACACGGCAGAGCTTTTTGAAATGCAGCATTCTGAAGTTCTTGAACATGCCAGCTTTTCTGTAAACAAACCTCTGGCCGGGGTATGCAAAACTTCTTCCTTAATTTGTTTTCCTTGATATTACCTTTGTATTCTGGAAGCCAGGATGTTATTATTTTCTCATTGGCATTATGTCATGATTCGGCTTTTGGGTTTGCTATAAGACACTTGTTGCCAACTACTCAGCGTATCTTTTCTGCTTTACTGCTCAGGAAATTGTTTATCAGTTCTAACCTGAACCAGATAGATACGCCCTTCATTCCAAAACAACTGTCCCATTTGACTTATCAAATGCAACAATTGCCAAGTACTCGGCATCCTGGGACAGAAAATTTGTTAGATACATTTGCTTGCTAATGGAATAAAATCTGTGCTAGTATGAGAACTGTATATAGAGTTGAGGGGTTGTGTCTTCAACAAGTACTCCCAGCTTTTGTGATAATGAGATTAGTTATGGATAATGGTCTCATTTGTTTTATTCAACTGGCATATCTACTATCAAATAACCACATAAATTATGGCGCCTTCTTTGATTTTGTTTCATAGCTTTAAGCTATTAGGGCTGCTGGCTATCTCAATTTTTTATCCTAGAGCTAGTTGCTTTCATCACTGTTCATTTATGAAATGGGTAGGTAAAATACTGATATTATGATGAACAAAAGCTGCAAGACATATCTCCATCAAATGCTTATGTTTGATAAATCCTTTCATATATAAATAGGATTATTGGTACAATTACTCTGATAGGCACTCAAATTGTAGGTGAAGCACATCATTCTTTTTCCACGTTCTTATAAGATTCAAAAATTAAATTCTCTGTCTTCCCTTTTTGTTGCCCCGCCGTTACTTTACTCTCTTGTGCACTGTTTTCAGGCCATCATTGAAGAAGAGGAAAATCTTGTGAAGAAATTTAAAAGTGCTAGTCAAGATTTTTATCCTTCAAAACAATCAAAATTAGTCGAGGATGGGAAGTTTACGTCATCAAATTACGATATGATTAGAGAAGGACCAGATTCAGCAGTATCAGCTGCACTTTCTCCAATATCAGGTAACGCTGGCTTACCAGCCAAACCGAGGAGAAGGCGTAAGATGAATCCAAAGATACTAGCAACTTGGAATGAGATGAAGTTGCACAAGTTCATTTCAAAAGATCGGCTTAATAAGCTCTCAACAATCCAGGATGGGTCACTCTGCCCAAAGGTGAATCAGCATGCATCTACATGTTTTTTTTTTTTTTAATCCATTTTCATATGTTGTGAGGATATAAATCTGAACTTAAACTTCTGCAGGATAAGGTTTCTTGTTGCCTCTCATCTTATATGGTACGCAATTGGTGCACTTTTGAGTGGTTCTATAGTCCAATTGATTACCCATGGTTTGCTAAGAAGGAATTCATTGAGTATTTAAATCATGTTGGACTGGGTCATATTCCAAGACTAACTCGTGTTGAGTGGGGTGTCATAAAAAGGTATATACTTTTGCTTCTCACTTCGTGCCCATATTCTTTTTATTGTTATAAAACAAACTCTTAAGGCTGATATGCTTGTTTTAGCTCGCTTGGCAAGGCTCGGAGATTCTCTGAGAATTTCTTGCAAAAAGAAAGGGAGAAGCTAAAACAGTATCGGGAATCTGTTCGAAAGCATCATACTGAACTCCGTACTGGTGTTAAAGAAGGATTGCCAACAGACTTAGCACGGCCATTGTCTGTTGGGCAACGTGTGATTGCTATTCATCCAAAATCAAGAGAAGTTCATGATGGAAGTGTACTCACAGTTGATCATGACAAGTGCAGGATTCAGTTTGACCGTCCCGAGTTAGGTGTTGAAATTGTCATGGTAAGATGTTCTTGGTTATTGTTTCTCTATATATTTTCTGCCTGAAAGATATCTTTAGATGATCCTCAGTTAGCTTGCACAATGTTAATTTTCTACCAAGGTGTTTAATAAACGATTGTTGTTGAATTTATGATTTGTAGTATTTGACCTGGGATAACTCAACCTGTTTCCAGAATACTGATTCATATATCAAGGTTATGTTTGTTAATCTTATCAGAATCTAAGTTTGCTATGAAGTAAAGGTAAATTTCTCAATAGAACTGAAAAATGAAAAACTAGAACACTACTAACTACTCCCTCCGTCCCAAAATACTTGCAGTTTAAGGAGTTCAAATTTGTCCCAAAATATTTGTTGTTTTGCTATTATCTATGCATCTTTAGCATTGTTTACCAAATATACCCTTACTTATGATTAAGTAGTTGTGAATTGTGATTGTAAAAGCATACGACACAAGTAGAATGTAAGCTAGGAAATCCATGCAAGGAGCCTATTTGATACAGCTGAAGTCTCTACAAGATAGGCTTTAATCAGACTCAAAAATAATCTTTAAGAATGGCTCAAACCTTCAAAGGGCCTATGAATCAAGCTCAAATGAGCTCCAAACAATCTGAAGATGATTTTTTAACGATTAGCTTGGTTTATGAGAGCCTTACATGTGACTCATGTTCCTTTACTTCTTTTGATTACTTTCCCATTTTTTTTCCTGCTTGAATAACCAGCTTTGATATTGTGTGTCATTTCATAATATCTAATCTTACTTTCTTGTGCAACCGAAATGAGATTTTATTTGGGAATTAATTTCTGCTTCAATATTTATGTCACCTTCCAGGATATTGACTGTATGCCCTCAGATCCAATCAGTAACATTCCAGAGGCTTTAAGGAGACAACACAACGCCGTTGATAGTTATTTTGCCAACTCCAGAGGGCTGGGACCTAGAAAATTAGCTGTTAGAAGGTCCGTGGAGCATACTCCTAAAGAACTTATTGGAAATATCCAGCGCTCCAATGAAACGTTCTTAAAACAGGGAAAGGTTAGTGCCAGAAACAATTTGAATACTAATTTGAACACTTGAATGATATTTACTTTCAAAATGAGAAAGTAATTTTCTTGTTCCATTTTCCTAAGTTCTCTTACCTTACTCTAATTAGTCATGTATCTATAGCTTAAATTTGTTGATCTGTACTTGTGTGATTTCCCTGCTGGTTGAATAATCAAATATATTGCGTTCAACTCCTCCAGCACCTATCGTCTTTAATACCTCTTCCAGAACAGAGTTTTAACTTTGCCTCTTGTGTGACATTTAAAGTTCTACTCCCTCCGTCCAAAATGAATGACCATTTTGAATTCAAGGGTTATTTTGAAAATGTTGGTTTTTAATAGAAAAAAAATAATCATAAGCATTCTTGCTATTCACTTTCAAAATTTTAATTTTGATGTGAGTTTCAATTTAGGACAGAGGGAGTCCTTGTTAATGGCAGCCACCGTGTCCTAAGCTCTGATTTCTATAAAATGCCCAAGAATTGTAAAACGGTTGTGTTGACGCGTACTATATCCTTCTTCTATTCCACTTTTTGCATTTCATCTTATCTCCTGCATTCTATATCCCTTAAACGCGCATTTCTAACTGAAAATGATATTCTTTGTCACAGAATATTGTTGCAAGATTTGGATTTATTAATGACCTTTATAAAGTAGTTTCTTCAGTTGACTTAACTAAATCATAATCAATCTTTATGCAATGTCATAACAGGAGCTTCAACCTCTGGATAAAAAGGTCAGAGCATTATGTGTAACATCATGCACTCATTTCTGCTATTAGTAGTTTCAAGGCTTGGGGTTTATCTCTGAATGACTCTTTTCTTGATAATAGAGAGACCTCCCTACAGAGATCTCTTGAGACCTTCAAACATAAATATAATATGGTACTGTTACAACTAAAGGAAGCTGGTGAAGTGCCATGTGGCTTCCATGGGCTCATATTCTGTGATGCATTTTAGCTCTTTATTTCACTTTTTAATCGGACCACTATTAATTGTTTTTTCTGGAATCTCATTTCAGGTATCATCTTCGTTGCTTAATTTGCAGCAACGTAATACTTGCACAGTAAACTCCTTGCCTCCTTGGCTGAAGTCTCCTGCAAGTTTGCATGGGTCTGTTGCCTCAATAAAATCTCTTGATAATCAAGAATCAGGATCTAGGTTAGTTGAAATTGTCAATGACTCGAAGCTAGAAGCACAAGCAATGGTGAATATTGCCGTTCAGGTACTAAAATTTGAAAACTTGCTCCCCTCCCCCCTTCTCTCAAGAACATGTAACACCATTTTTTAGAGTTTTAATATGCTGTCCCGCTTTTTGGGTACCACAAGTGATTCAACGGTCGTGAATTACTAGGATTGATGTCAATTATGATGGTGAACCAATGGGTCACTGTGGTACACAAAAAGTGGGACAACACATTTGGACTCCTATTTTATGCCTCAAAAGCTATCAACTGCTTTAATTTTATAGACATACTTTTGCTTTTAAGTTATCATATTTGTTTTCATCTGAGTGAATAACAATACATGGTCCAAATTTTCAGGGTAACTCTCACATTTGGGTACAATATACAGATTCTGGATTTAGGGTTCCTATGATACATTTTTTTTTCTGTCAATCCAAAATATAACTTCTTTTATATTTCTCCCTTAACTAGACATGTGGCTTGCACATTGTTAGTTTGCCAGTAGAGGGTCTAGTTTTTGCATATTGTTAATTTGCCAGTAGTGTATATGCATACATGCCTTGTCTTCTCATTCGAAAACTTTTTATATTTGTAGAGTACAAACTTCTGAATGACAAGCACCTTCTAACGCACTGAATTTCATTTTGTCTTCATTCAATTGATTGGCTGTATACTTCAATTCCATGTTCTTTATAAATATTAAATGGGTTTTATTTACTTTTCAATGGCATTTCTTTTTAAACATCACTTTAGATAATTAATTGATTATCAATTGGGGAAAGAATAAGTTTTTAAATTAATCAGCTTTATTACTTCGATAACCAGTACCCCTTTCATAACCAATTAAAGTAAATTTATTATTATCAATATGTATTAAAATATTCGTTTGTCCCTAAAAATGCTCATATCTGTCACATGACAATAGTTCCCTCCATTTCTTTAATACCCATTAAGTTTTTCCCTCGAATCGCAAAAAGTTTGAAGCAAAGGAAATTGCCAAAATTGTTATTGTAGATCCTACTTTGTAAATCCAAGTAAACATTGTGTGGGGGGGGAGGGGGGGGGGGGGAAGTGAAGTGCTATTTTTCCCTTCTCAATGCCTTGGAATTGGTTTTATCAATGTGATATATTTTCTAAATTTGAAAAATAAAAATAAAAAAATAACATGTGCTATAGGGGCACTTGTTAGAGAGACCCCTAGAGACTTGTAGTTTGAGGGCATGCTTTGAGTCCCTAGCCAAATATACTATTCTTTTTTCGTTTTCTGTATTCATATGAGAAAGTCTATGACGTTTCCTTGTATATCATCGTTCAAATTATGGATCTTAAACAGCTAGGAATCAAAATTAGGTATCTTCTAACATGTTAGCATAAATACTATTTCTTGGTAGTTATATACCAGATTTTATAATATATACTTCTACGATAACTTCAAAACCAATATTTAAGACTAATTTACACTTGTCTTGATGAAAATGTCAGGCCATGTCTAAAATAAAAGATGGGCAAAATGCCTTAGCAAACGTGAGAGAGGCTCTGTATTCTCCAGAACTAGTCAATGGTGGCTTGGCTTATAACCAGTTGAAAATGAAGTCAGATATGTCAATGAATAGTCATACATATGATCCTAAGCTACGACATGCATCTGATGGATTGGAGGCACAAATTCCAACGGAGCTTATTACATCTTGTGTCGCTACTTATCTCATGCTACAGGTAAGCATGTCTGCCTATCCTTTTTGTCAATTTCCCTGCTTCATTCAAAATTCTAGCGTCTTAAAGATGTCTGTCTGATTTTTTCGTTACTTTGAATACATAGTCCCATTTTCCTTTTTAGTTTGTGCCAAAAAAGAGAGTCATTTTAATATACTCCCCCCGTCCCATTTCAAATTGCAAAAAAGGTCGGAACACGAAAATTAATAAAAAGGTGAAAAAGGTGATGTGTTGTGAGTGTAGATAGTTGGGTAGGAGAGAGAAAGTGTGGTAGGGAATAGTATCTGGATTAGTTGATGTATGTAGACAAGTGGGTCCCACTAATTAACAATTATTAAAAACTCTCTACTTTTGGATTTGGCAATTTCTAATGGGACACCTAAAATGGCAAATTTTGCAATTTCAAATGGGACGGATGAAGTATTTTTTTGGGACAACCCACAACAGAAAGTGCGACACTTATTCCGGGACGGAGGGTGTAATAAATAAATGATACTTGTTTCACTATGCAGATGTGTGCTGAAAGGCAGTGCCCACCAGCTGATGCGGCTCAGATACTAGATTCAGCCGTTACAAGCTTGTATCCGCATTGTTCTCAAAACCTGCCTATTTACAAAGAGATAGAAATGTACATGGGAAGAGTTAAAACCCAAATACTTGCACTTGTTCCAACATAAAATCCGATATTTCACCATTTACCTTTGTATATACGAATCTACCCTCTTGTTCCAGCTCCATGTCCAGGTTCTTTTCCTTTACTCCCTTTACTTCCGTCTTTTTTATTCTTTTTTCCGATGTACAGTATGTCAGTTTATTTATGCAATGATATCCTTGTAAAATGTGAGTTAATCTTCATGACCAACTTGTTGCATATTGGCATACCATGTTGCATATTACTGCTTCATACATATGTGAAGAAAATTAATTTTGTAAATCCACATCATAACTTGTTTCTTAACAGTTGATCTGGTACAAACTTTTGGCAAATAAAAATGAGCCGACCGATATCGCGGTGGTGGATGTTGTTCATCTATTTATTTTGGCCTAAACTCATTTCAACCATTGTACTTTCACCAGACTCCCATTTTAACCATCACATTTTTTGTTTTTCGCACAAAAACCATCATAGTTTTAAAAACCTCCTATCCCAACCAAAAAATTGCGGATTAGGCACAAAGTTGGGGTAGGGATAAGAGATTTTCCAAACTATAGTGGTTTTGGGGTTTTTTTTTTTTTTTTTTTTTTTGGGGGGGGGGGGGGGGTGTTAATGTTAAAGTGAAGTGAATATGAACTCTGGCCATTTTTTCTCTCATGGGCTACGTAAACTATAAACTTGCGTGACGAAATTTTCAAGACAAATCTTTGTATAGATAACCAAGTTGAATTAAGAAAGATTGTGGCTTGATCAAGTAACTTGTGCATTTCATTTCTCTGTTAGGGCACTTGCAAAAGTTCAAAATTCTTTGGATGAATGTACACTCCCTCCATTCAAAATGAATGTCAAACTTGATCTAAACAAAAATAGACATAATTTTTGGGACGGAGGCAGTAGTAGACCACATTCATGCCCTAGTAAGGTCACACTGGCAGTAATGTTGTCTTAATCTATCAGGGTTTTTTTTTTCCCTGGACCAGTAATATGTCCATGTATAGTTATAACTCTGTGCTCCATTATTAACTCTTTTTTCCGGAACCGTTCTGCAGGTGAATGTCTGCGTCAACTGGGAAGAGATTCAGAAGGGTAATGCAAAAAAGGCAAGAAAAAAAGAGGCATTCATGAAATCGCAACAGTTTATATCATACATTACTTATTAGATAAGTAGAAATAAAAAGTATGTACAAGAATAGGTACATAACTTATCAATGTCAGAATTTTGTTCTTTTGAATTGTCAATGTCAGAATTTTGTTCTTTTGCCAAAGTGAAACATTGGAGTATCAAAGCATGGTTGAGTGAAGGAGGGACATGTTGTGATCTGCATTGTTTCTTGACCTGCATCAATTTTATGGATTCCTAGAGTGGCATTTCTATACTCCCTCCGTCCCATAACGTCCCATAATGATAGTCACGTCCCATAATGATAGTCACGTTTGACTGTTAATATTTCATACATATTTACTTCTTGTCATTTTCGTTACTACTTTTAGGGCGACTCCAATGGTGGGTATCAAAATCAACACTCAAAAAATAATAAAGAGTTAAAAGGGAGGTACCAAATTAACCCTTTGCGAGTACAAACCCCTAACCTTTTTTTTTTCTTTTAAACCCTTTACCCCAACTCATGATTTTACCTTTCTTTAAAAAAAATAATAAAAAATTGCCTTTATTAATTTTTTATTCAAATTAAATAATAATTAGTATTTAATACTATTCATATTTAATTAGTTAAAATATTTTAGAAAGAGAGAGGATAAGTTAAGCTTGATGTGAATTCTAATTGATGCTCCCACTAAACTCTCTTTCTCAACAACTATGCATTAGTGAACATATTCAACACAGTTAAGTTTGAAAATTTTTGGGAAAATATAGAAATATACCCTGTACTTAGCTTAAAGATGCAGATATGCCCTAATATAAGTTAATTGCCACATTAACCCCTGCACTCAAGAATAATGTGTGGAAATTAGGCCACCGTCTATTATTCCGTTAAATCTTCTTATGTGGCATGATGACGTCACTATCTTAGCTTACGTGGAACCTTGCATTGAGAAAAGCTGCTGGTGTGGAAGTTTTGGGGCATAAATTGAGTGGTTTTGAATATGAAGGGCTAGAATTAAAATATTAAAAGCCTTAATCTCTTATCAGCCGCCACTTCCAAAAAAATCAAACATTTTAATATCTCTTCCCCCTCACCTTCTCCATTCCCATCAGCCGTCCCCATCCTTCTCTCCTCCAACCCACCATCACCGGCCTAACCCTACCATCTTCTTCCCCGGCACATCGGTTCCTCTTTTCTACTCCTTCCCTCTGCACGAAACTGCTGTTGTTTCTCCTCGTCCTCCCCTTTCTTTTCCATTCCCATCCCCTGTCATTTTCAAGCACCATCGTCGCCCCTATCGCTCTTTACCCCCTTTTCTTCTCCTATATTTCCATTGCCCCAATTGTCTTTACAGCCACCACCTGCGTTTCTGCTCCCTCTAGAGAAACCCCATAGAACCCGTTTATGTTGTGTGTTGTTGCTGAAATCCGAGACAAAATAATGAGGAATGGATTTCTACTGAGTTGAAAGTGTGTGTGGGAGATATTATTTAAGGTTCTATGTCTAAATTGGATGGATAGGGAATGATGAAAGTCTCCAATTAAAGTCTTGGTGGTTTGTTTCGGGGAATGCAGTGACAGGCCATTTGAGTATTTTGCTAACTTTTTCTTGGTTGTTTTGTGATTTGGCTTCCTTTTTTTTGGTAATTTTTTCTTGGTGGTAGTGGTGGGGGCGGCGGCGGCGGCGGCGTTGACGGTGGTGGTGGTGATAAGATTGTGGGATGGGAGTGATGGTGGCCGCCATGATTATCAATGTTAACCTTCTAAAATTAATTCAAAATTGTACTAAAAAAAAAAATCAAAATTCAAAATATATTATATCTAATATTGAAAGTTTTTTTAATGGAACTATAAATATGAAATAAAAAACGATCTTTTAATATTGAAAGTTTTTTGAATGAAATGAAATGTTAATATTGTTTTAACAAAAATCTTTTATGTTTTCATACTTAATTAATTTCAATCTTATAATGCATGGGAAGACAAAAAAGTGAGTGGGGATTGATTAACCCTTTTAGTTTATGATTTTTCATTTTCATCATTTGGATGTTTACATTAGCAATTCGTGTGTAAAAGTTTCACTTGTGATTCTAAAAAATCATCAGCAATTCATGTGTAAAAGTTTCACTTAGGGGTGGCCAATGGTACAAATCTAAACCAACCAACCACGTACCAACCGTACCAAACGCAATTGGTATACCAAAAGTTGGTACATGGTATAAATATCTTATTTTGGTTGGTATACCGTACCAACTTTGAAAATTTGGTCGGTACACGGTATGAATATTTGACTTTAGTTGGTATACCAAGTACCAACATTAATTTTAAAAAAATATGTTAAATTATTAATTATATACCTTGATGACCTTTGATTGGTTGAGATGTATATTTAGTTTTTATTTAAAGACTATTTTTTCCATTACATTTATTTCTATGTGAAAGTTCCTCACAAGTCAAGTTGTAAAAATCTCCAGTAAATTGATTTATTTTCTATTGTATAATAAAATTGTAGTGCATGTTTGCTTTTACCATTTTTAAATGCATGGTTCACCTTTTGTTCTTTATATTGTTCACTAATTAATGAAAAATGCAAAAAATTGTTCAAATAACATTTTTTTTTATTATTTAGTACTTCAATTCATACTTGGTAGAGTATCACGTACCGACCATACCAACCAAGTACCAACCGTACCAATAAGTTGGTATACCGACTTTGATGGTTGGTAATTGTATGCATTTTCTTGTACCATGCTTAATTTGGTTGTACACGGTATAGGCAAAATACACTTGGTATACCAACCAAGCCACCCCTTTCACTTGTGATTCTGAAAAATCATCAGCATCTTTTTTCCACATAATCAATTTTACTTGCCAACTAGGATGCCTAGTCTGCAATTCTGTCAAATATTAGACGGAAAGATAACGGTGGTCTAATTTCCACACATTATTCTTGAGTACAGGGGTTAATATGGCAATTTAACTTGTATAAAGACATATCTGCATCCTTAAGCTAAATGCAAGGGTATATTTCTATATTTTCCCTAATATTTTCAATCATTTCAGCACACCAATTTTAGAAAGATAACTATCTTTTAAAAAGACAAACATAAATGGAAAAGAGAAACTATCATTTTGAGACGGAGAGAGGATATGGATATTTATACTCCAACCCTCCTGAATTTATTCTTGTCAAATGCAACTTTACTGACAGCTACAGCTGAAAACCTGTTTGTGCTACACCACTCAATACATTTGAGAGTAGCATAGATATAGCAAGAAACCTAATATAGATAGCATGAATTGTTTGGCAGATTACTTTGAGTTGGGGGCAACTCATATTCAATAATTCAACAAATAATCGATACTCTTGCTAGCGACTTCCTCGAGAGATCCCCGATAGATTAAATAAAAATAAAAATAAAAGATTGAGAATAATAAACAAAACCGCAACACATGAATAAAAGGAAAATGATCAACCTACCTACCTTAAAAACCACAAATAAACAAACTTTCCCAACTCTTTGCCGCTTCTCCAATAGCAATATCTCAGTACGAGGCTAGCACACTAGCAGTTGCAGCAGCAAGGTTGACTTTGAATAATGTTGTCAAATATAGCAGATTGGGGGGGGGGGGGGGGGGGTGAATCCTCTCAATTTACAAACATTCTTCTTTTTATCCTTTTGAACTTGTTTTCCTATAAAATGGTTGGGGCTCAGAGCTAAAAGCCCAGCGAATCAAGGAAAATATTTGAGGACTTCCCCTTGCCAAACAGTAGAGGCTTCTAGCTTAAATGGATCTTCACCAAAGCCATCCTCTGAGTTATGGTGGCTTGGCTTGGCTTGCTAGCTAACTGAGCAAAAGCCGGAATACATCACTTACTGATATAATGCCCTCAACGCGCTTGCTTCCGGCCTCCACAATTACAAGTCTCCTAACCCCTGAACATATACAGGGAACACATCACATATATAGGCATATAGAATACTACCTCCGTCCCAAAATGAATGTTTGAATTTACTCTTTGACCAAAAACGAATTCGGACATTAATTTAGGGACAGAGGGAGTGCCTTTTTTTTTTTATTATTATTTTTTTTGATGATGATAGAAGGCCAAATGAATGTAAGAAATATTCTCTCTAAATCCACAAGCATAAAGACAGGAATTGTATATAAAATTTCTCGTAAAAAGAATAACCCACTGCCCTTGAAGGTAGGAGGGTGTCTTTTCTTTGTAACATTGCCGTACAAAATTTAGGCAACGACCATCACTTCCCTCAAAAAGCTAGTAAATACCCCTTTCATCCCATTTCAAATTAGACAAGTCGGAAATGGGAAGTCTTTTAAACGTAGCATTTTTTTAATCAATGGGTCCCACTTGTCATACAACAACTACCCCATTTACTATTCCTTACCCCACTTTCCATACAACACCTTAATATTATACTCTCTCCATCCCAGTTGAAATTACACACTTTGGTTTGGGCATGAGAATTAAGGAACGTGTTAATGGAGCAAGTATGAAAAGTGGTATACGAGAGAGAAAGTGGAGTAGGGAATAGTAAGTGGAAAGCTATGATGCTTGGACTCGGATACGTGTCTAACACGGATACGGATCCGAGTGTCGGATACGGATCCGAGTGTCGGATCCTTCAAAATTCTAAGATTTTACACCAAATGTAGTGTAAAATAGCCACACCCATAGTTGTTAGGCGAAAGGCGGGAGACGGGCGATACGTACGTGAACAAGGGCGAAAGGCGAGGCGGGCGAAAGGCGGCAAAAAGGCGAGCAAGGCGGAAAAATAGTACAAAAAATTAATAAATATTAAAAAAAATATGTTTACATGCAACATACTCCCTCCGTTTCATGAGAACTGAGACTAAAGGAAATGGCACAAGAACTAAGGAATACTAATAAAATAAGGAAAATGTGTGGTAGAAAATGAAGAGAGAGAATAAGTGGGGTAAATAGTAGTGTTGGTTGGATAAAATGAGTGGTGGAGAATGAAGAGAGAGAATGAGTGGTGGGGTTGGGTGAATATAAAATATTAAAAAGTTTGCCATTTTGGGCAGTCTCAATTGAGGTGAAATGGACGAAAAGGGAAATAAGTCTCAGTTCTCATGAAACGGAGGGAGTATAAACAAAGATTAAATTGTGTTATGAACAAAAATAAAACATTAAATAATAGTATCATAACATAATTTAGACCCCCAAAAGATATATTTAAACATTAATATGAGACGGAAGCACTATCAATCTTTAAAACAAAACTTAGAATTTATGAAGATAGATTTTCAGAAAAAAATAAATTAATTAATGGTGCAATGCTGCACTTTCTTTGAAATAAGAAAGTCAAAATAAAAATGAGATGTTGACTTGAATTAGAAATAAAGAAGAGTATAATGAATTAAACAAAGTATTAGTAAGCATACTCAACATCAAATTTTAGAGAAAGACAAAGCACTATTGACTGAAACAAAAAAAAGAAAAGAAAACAATAATTTATTAAGAATGAGAATAAAGAACTGCAAGAAAGAAAAAAAAAAAAAGAAAAGGCTGAGAAACGGCTTTCAGAAAAAGAAAAATAAGACAAGAACAAAGACCATACGTATTTCAAGAGCCGTGCGTTGAAGGGTCTCGATCGGAGCCGTCACAGTGGGTCGCAAGTCGCATGTCACAATTTGGGTTTGGGCGCAGTTTATCACGGTAAGTCTTCTCGCTCTTAACGATCCTTATCATCGAAGAAGTAGGGCACACGATCGTATTATAACAAGTCAGACTCCTTCCAACCGATGAGGTTTCCTATTCCTAAACCGACCAGGTTTGCAACTCAAAAAAAAAAGAACGCAAGAAAATTGACCGCCATAAATCAGAAAGGCGGCCGACCCCGCAAGGCGCCAAAATGGCGAGGCGGGCGGACGCCTTTAACAACTATGGCCACACCCGTACCCACACCCACACCCATGTCGTGTCATGTCGACACGGGTATGGCGAGGTAAATTGGAGAGTCCGAGCACCACAGGTGGAAAGTAGTTGTGAGTGGGGAAGTGGGTCCCATCAAATAAAGAAGTACCATAAACTTTCCATTTTCAGAAGTGTGTAGTTTGTGATGGGACACCCAAAATGGTAATATGCGTAGTTTTAATTGGGACGGAGGCAGTATACTTTTTCCTCAATCCCCATTCCATCTCATTTTGTCTAATTTGAAATGGGACGGTGGGAGTAGTTTGTAGTATCACTATGTCCTTTATGGTAATAATAAAGGTTAAATCCCGCGGCTCAACTTCCTTTTAGTACACCATCTTCCTCCAGTCTTACATTTTACATTTTACTTTTTCTTGTTATTGCTGTTATTGTTTTGATAAAGCAACATGCATAAACTAGTCTTTTAAACGTTAAAGAGGTGCAGGTTAATCAATATAAAGAGATTAAGATAATAGTTACATTTACCTGCTGAATACTCATTTCATCAAGGCGAATTTGGGTATATGCTCTGTCCTTCACCAAGGCAGTGATATCGCTGTCAAGAACATACGAAATACATTTAACCTTCCATTTGGATTGCATTAAAATCGAAGACCATAAATGCTTATACAAAATTAAGTAACCCCAGATTTTAGCAAGCAGAAACTACCTCCGACAGTAAATATTCAGCAATGAGTCATTATCGTCCACTATTGGTACTGAACTAACTTCAGCTGCAGTGGAAAGAAGAAAACTTAACTAAGAACTTTAGAAGAAACTTGCTATTTGTTTGATTCAAATTTGGTACAGGAGCATCTGATGTCATGAAGCATGTCACGCCATATTCTTTTTCCTTAATACTTCATTCAACTCAGGATAACAAGAGGCTCGTCCTAGGAGAGGTAAAAAAACCACCGTTGTTGCTTAGAATTCCTAGCTTCCATTCTCTAAGAAATATAAAGCATGGATAAAAATATTCACTTTGATCCATCTTTGCATTTAATTGAGTAATATCCATTGACAGTCCGAGTTAAAAATGAAAGCTTCAACAAATATTTTGTGGTTAGCAACCAAGTACTTTAGCTCCAAACCACTGGCAACAAGCTAAAAAAAAAATGAAAAAAATGAAGTTACCTCGAACCAACATAGACAAGGCATCACTAAGAGAGGCATTTGCTCTCAACATTGCAAATGGCTGTCCTTTAGATTCTCCAATCTTTGGAACCCATGTACCAAATGGTAATGAACAAATTGGTTGATGAAGAATTGGCAACGAGCTAGAAGAATGCTTAAAATGCCTGCAAATACGAGTAAACTCCTTTTCCGCCCCTCGTACTATGGCCCCAACATCAATTTGACACTCGTACTATTGAAACAACAAATGTATGATGCGTACTATAGTTTTATTAGCAAAATTAACCAATTTACTATTCATTTGTTAACTTTTTTTAACGAACATTATTTTTTTAACGGGCATTAATTTATTTTAACAAAACTAACTTTTGGGGCGATTTTTGAGTTTTTCGCCGGATTTGCGCCGTCGGCCATATCTCCGGCACCGCTGATTATTTTACTGATCCCAACGGTCAATATGAGCGCCTGAGTGATGCGAACATACCCCAGAAATTTGACGACGATCCAACGGTTAATGAAGCGGGAATTTGATTTTTAATATAGCGAATTTTTGGAGATTTTCGCCAGTTTTCGCCGCCGGCCATTTCTCCCTCTCCGGCAATTATTTGGAAGATCCCAACGGTCATCATGTGCGCCTAGGGATGCGACCAAAGCCCAGAAGTTTCACGACGATCCAACGGTTAACGAAGTCGGAATTCGATTTTTACATATGTGATTTGGTTTTGATGGAGATAACAAAAGTTAGTTATAAATTAATGCTCGTTAAAAAAATAACGTGTGTTAAAAAAAGTTAACGACTGAATAGTAAATTGGTTAATTTTGCTAATAAAACTATAGTACGCATCATACATTTGCTGTTTCAATAGTACGAGTGTCAAATTGATGTTGGGGCCATAGTACGAGGGGCGGAAAAGTAGTTTACTCCTGCAAATACCTGAAAATTAGGCCCGTTTATTAGTAACAGTGATCTGTACTCAGTCATCAAGCCAAGGAAACACTTACATTTAAGAATTCCGGATAGTGAAGCCAGGTGCAGCAACTGAGGAAATAAACCATCCTGTGAAGATGAATGAATAATTGGAACAGTGGCCACTTTGTTTCTCAAAAGCTTCAAGGCAACATCTTTCAGAGAATCATAAGGTCCAGCCTGCACAATATGGTAGTTTTTGTAAGAAAATAGGTAGATTTTTGTTTTAATAGTTCATTTTCAATGTACTTTGGACCGACTTCCACTTTAACCATTATACTTTTTTTTTTTTTTTTTTTTTTTGCACGAAAAACACTGTACTCTTGGAAATGTTTGCCCATGCCCAAAATGATAACCCTGTTAGATTATGATGGATGGAAAATTTTATGTATTCACACTTCTACCCCCTAAACTCTCACATGAAGGGGTTGGGTGTGAATAACTAAAGTTATCCATCCATTATAGTCTAACGGGGTTAACTTTTGGGGGCTGGCCGAACATTTCCCAAAGTAAAGTGTTTTTCATGCAAAATAATAAGTTTAATGGTTAAAATGGAAGTCGGGCCAAAGTACAGTGGTTGCAGATGAAATTAAACCTAGATTTTCTAACATAAAAGACAAGTAATGCTTCATTTTAAAGTTGTCAGGCTTTAAATCAGAAATTCTCGCAAGACTACAATCTTGCAGTAAGCCGCTTCAGCCCAACCTGTTTAGGCACTCGAGTCCAAGCAATAGTCTTCAATTTGGGAAGATACTTGGCTTCCCAAAAGGATCGCGGTCCAGAAATGAATTGAAGAACAGATTACTTTGGGCAGAAATGACGTGGAAGAAAATTAAGTTTCAGTATCCAAACACCGAAACGCCAAATTCAGATTTACAGAAGCTGTGAAGATCGGATATCATGAACTGAAACAAGAAGAACAGAGCCAAATCATCTAACACTAGATTATTGGGATGCTGGAAGAAACAAAAATCCCACGTTTTTTTCTCATTTTCCCAAGTGGCAACGTAAGAAATAGGCACATTATCGAGTATAGAGGCAAAAAAGATTTGACAGAAAAAGGAGCATCGTGACAAATAAACAAGTCATGGCCTCAAAACCCCAATGTATAAATTTCTGGAACTAGCAGGAGCCAAGGAGTCCCCCATGTTAGCATCCGTACCATTGCAGTCTACGAGAAACTTACTCCCCGTTTCTTTGTACCAGAGAGAATCGAGTTCTAAACAGAAATGCCAACCATGTTGTCGTTTTTCTGACAAGGTTACATCCAAACACTAATCTGCAAAACATAAATACCAACTCTCTCCACAAGGCATATGCAGCTAATCTTTCCGTCTCAATTGAGTCCCGACTGCATAGCCTTCTACAAGTAGTTGCACAAAATTCTAACAGAAATCCAAAAATTGAGCAACAAACATGTCTAACTTCAAAGCTCGAACAATCTCAAAAATTATTACAGGTCACTAGGAATACATTTCTAAAAGTCAGATTCCAAGACTAAAGCTTTCGTCCTCCTTGAGGAAACAAGCCCTCTTCAATGCCATCATCCTTAACCACATTTCAACCCCCTCCCTGGCCAAGAAAATGCTTAGCACCCTCCAGACTATTCACTTCCATAGTTGTTAAAGGCGAAAGGCGGAAGGCGGGCGATACGTACCTGAAGAGGGGCGAGAGGCGAGGCGGGCGGAAGGCGGCAAAAAGGCGAGCAAGGCGGAAAAATAATAAAAAAATTTAATAAATATTAGAAAAAAAGAGAAAACATATAAACATAGATTAAATTGTTTTATGAACAAAAATAAAATATTAAATAATAGTATCATAACATAATTTAGACCACCAAAAGATAAATTTAAACCACCAAATTCAAAGTAAAAGAAAAAACAACAAATTAATCTTTTATTTATGAGAATAAAGAAATTTGCAACATACAATAAAAAAAAAAAAAAAAAATAGAAAAATAAGACGCTTTAAGAGACAGACAACAGACGAGAGCATAAAAAAAAAAAAAAAAAAAAAAAGACAGAGACGAGACAGACGCACCAGAATAACGCAGAAATTGAAGAGCCGAGATCGAAATTGAAGAGACGATGTCGCAGAAATTGAAGACTTGGAGCCGATGTCGACAGAAATTGAAGAGCCGACGTCGAAATTGAAGAGCCGATGTCGCTGTTCGCACTTCGCCGCAGCAGACAAGTCGCAATTCGCAATTTGGTTTTCTCGTCGTCGACACTTTCACGGTATTTCCTTCTCGCTTTTTGTCAAGAAATTAGGGCGTTCTGCTGTGATTTTATACCAATTCGGATCTTTTCCTTCACTGGCGAGGATTCCTAAACTGGCAAGGATTCTTCTTCTAAAAAAAAAAAAAAAAAGGATTACGCTAACTCACCGACCGCCATATTTCAGAAAGGCGTCCGACCCCTCAAGGCGCGAAAATAGCGAGGCGGGCGTGGCGGGCGAGCGCCTTTAACAACTATGTTCACTTCCCTCACCAGAATCCTAGAAAGGAGAATTTAAGCCCCAAAAAGACATAGGTCATCTTCCAGCCATCATATCTATTAGACACTTTCTCCACCTCTGAATCCAAAAAGTGTATGTCCTAAGATTTCCTCCCTGTGGAAGGCCTAGTTAAATAAAGGGCCACTCTTATTCGAACAACCAACCAGGAAAGCATATCCCTGTAATTCCTGAGCCCCCATAGTTTCCCTGCCAAACGACATTAGCCATCCTTTACAAAAGAAAATTGTCGCTCCCAACTAGCATTTCTGCTATTTCATTTGGTCAAAATCTTCTATAGCCAGAATGTGTACTACCAAAGACTTTGTGAGAACTTCCAAGAGAAAGCCCAATGTATTGGTTGGCACTGAGCCAACTCCATCCCAAAATTTGCTGCACCACACCTACTTGCATGACCGTAATCAGTTTGCCTATACTCGTTAATTTACAAATCCAAAATTTCTTTCAATTATAAGTGTGCTCTTAAAATACACAAATAATCTGGTGTGGCTTTGCCAGAGTATCAATGCATCATCCACAAACAAAAGGTGATATTAGCATCCCCTCTACTTTCCAACGACAATTCTTCCAGAAATCCTCCCTACTCCACCTTCCAAAGCAGACGATTAATCTAAAAGAACATATGGGGATCCCATGTTGTCATGAACTCGAACAACCAACCAGGAAAGCATATCCCTGTAATTCCTGAGCCCCCATAGTTTCCCTGCCAAACGACATTAGCCATCCTTTACAAAAGAAAATTGTCGCTCCCAACTAGCATTTCTGCTATTTCATTTGGTCAAAATCTTCTATAGCCAGAATGTGTACTACCGAAGACTTTGTGAGAACTTCCAAGAGAAAGCCCAATGTATTGGTTGGCACTGAGCCAACTCCATCCCAAAATTTGCTGCACCACACCTACTTGCATGACCGTAATCAGTTTGCCTATACTCGTTAATTTACAAATCCAAAATTTCTTTCAATTATAAGTGTGCTCTTAAAATACACAAATAATCTGGTGTGGCTTTGCCAGAGTATCAATGCATCATCCACAAACAAAAGGTGATATTAGCATCCCCTCTACTTTCCAACGACAATTCTTCCAGAAATCCTCCCTACTCCACCTTCCAAAGCAGACGATTAATCTAAAAGAACATATGGGGATCCCATGTTGTCATGAACTCGAAGTACCAAAAACGACTTCCAGAGATCCATCAATTAGAACAGAGTATCTGAATGAAGATGTGCACCGAAAGATTCAATTTTTCCGCCCTGTAACAATTCCCCTATCCAAGCCAAGAGTTCTATTGCTCATATTTGCCACCAATTGTCAATATTGTTCCTATTTTTCACCCTGTTGTATACGAAGAATATGCTGTAATCAATTTCTAATCTTCAACTTATCAGCCATCCAACATTATGCGTAATATAAAAAGGAATTACATTCAAATGACTTCTACAAACTATTTTGTAATGAATAGGAGATACAAAGAATCACAAGCAGCACTCACATCTATAAGGCGTCTTGAATATGATGTCCCATTGCCATCGATTTTCCCGATGAGATGCAACCTCCCCTCTTTCCAAGCAGATATAGAATGGGTCTCAAGCTCTTCCTCAGTTAAGTTGGAACCATGATTTCCAAGCTGGAATTTAAGTTACAGTGTTCTTAATAATTTAGCAAAAGCAGCATACATATGTATATATGCAAAGAAAAGCAGCATATGAATTGAAAATTGACATGCAAACTTCTTAGAGAGAGTTTCAAAAGTCTGTAATAGAAATCAAATTCAGTATCCATGAAAAAGAGAACAACAGGATGAAAATTTGTGCTGGTGTCAGTTCGACAATAATATGTAAATAGACAGCAATCTATGATTCCCCGTAAAGAAAATTTGAACTATACGCACCTTCTTGCATGAGTAGAACGCTCAAACAAATTAAAGCAAAAGTAGCATGCTCTCAAACAAAAAGCAATGACCTTTTACATTAAATCAAGAAAACAAATCCACTTCCACTCACAGTAGCATAAATATCCACAATCAGCTCAATTTCGAAGTAGCAAAAGGAGAGTTCTAGCAATAACAGCGTACCTCTCTAAGAATTAAGATGAAGTCTAAGGCAGTGAGCACTCCAACAAACTGACCTTTGCCAAAATCCCACAGAGGGGCCATAGAAAATCCCTGTAAATAATTTTAACCAGATCACATACAAACATAACAGCAAGACAGTGATTATTTACAGAGGAAAAGAACAGATGGATGAACACTAAAGAATACTGATTGAATGTGACTTGTGTAAGGAATGGAAAGTACATCAGCCAAATACTAAAAATGGTCACTATTGGGAGTTTTTTAACGCCAAAACTAAATGACCTCAAACGGGCGAAGTGCCTCTATCTGAACATACCAGTCACATCCTTTCGAAAAAAAACATACCAGTCACATGAAAACCCTAGGATACAAGATATTTTGTTTATATTTTCATAAAACAGGACAGGATTATATTCCACACCCTACCATAACCTAATACTAAAAATGTCAGATATGTTAATCAGAAATGGAAAAGTGACAATATGTTAAGTGTTCTGCCCGGATCCACAACACTGTCCAATTTTGCAAGACTTCAACACCTCATCAAAAAATGAATTAAATAGCAACTGGGATGATTTTAAGCATGAAATGCTATCACATATTACTTTGACCACTAAAAAACTAATATTGGCTAAAAGTCATTCAATGGAGAATGCAAAATTCACTCAGAGAGAATATGCAAGGTTCAATAATCATATAATCTAAAGGAGAACGCGATCAGAAATCAAAAGAAATTACCTGTTCATGGAGAATATGGAAAGCCTGTTTTACCGGTAACGTAACATCCAAGGCGATGACCTACAAAACATAGGGATACAAATCAGACACAACATGAAACTACTAACCAAATAGCAACTGAGAAAAATAGACTCATAAGATGGTCAAGCATCAAAACCTTGCCAGAATCTGGGAGCAGCTCGTAAGCCGTATGTGTAGAGAGAAATGCAGATATACGGTGACGAGATATCTCTAAGTCAGCCTGTGATATCATTGGAACTGCCTCCTGTGAGGTATTAGTAACAAAAGGATCAGACCAAATTATCTAAAAGAGAATTACAAAAAGGTATTACACTGCCCTTTATCTGCAGAGTCTCCAGTTGGAGAAGTTGTAATAGCTATGCAGTGTATGATATGATCAAGGAAAAGAGGTTTTCTTTACTGTATAACAGGCTCGTAAAAATCACCATAAGCTTCTCATACAGATGGAATATAAAACACTAGACAAGCAGCCAAAACAAGGACATACCAAGAAATCTTGGAGGTTTAAGAAACTAGATACTGAGAGAATTTGCGAGTTTTAGAATAAGTATAATACCAGACGGAGAAAGGGATCACTATCCACTTCCATATTAGCTCTACCAGGTGCATCTGGGCTAAATGATGCAGGAACCATGTCAGGTTCTCTAGCTAGGAAGATGGTGTTTACAACACCGTAATTTCCGCTTACAAAAGGTTGGTGGTCATCGTGCCGCCATTCTCCATCAACAAAGAACTTGTACTGCATAATTGGAGTAAAACCGATTTTAAAAAGCATGCAGCTAGAAGTAAGCATGGAGAAAACCAGAAACAAGATTTGCTCTAGCACCGGAAGTTGTATTATGAATTCATAAACATGCACAATCACTTCATATATGATCTAGCATCTACAATCCAGAAATCAAAGTTAACAAGCAAAACTCAAAAAGACTTTTTAAGTACATAAAAGCCAACAACTGCTAGAAACTATAGAGGAAAGAATCATCACCAAAAAAGGAATTGTATGGAAGTCTACTACAGGAACTCCTCATAGTGACGTTGAAAATCCTGTAAGGCTACCTGAAATCTAAATGGTTACAGAAATTGAAATTAATCATTGAAGGGCTGTTCTTTCTTTAGGTCTGAAATCTGGATAGATGTCTGTATGAGTCAGAAGTCAGAAGAGACTGGACCTAATTATTCATACTCAAATAAATGGGTAACTCAATAACATCAACAAATTAGTTCCATTCAAAATTTCATAGCAAAAGCAAGGCAAAAATTAGATGAATTGAAGTCCTAAGTAGAGCATGTGTTTTTAGCATTTTTATTAGATGCCAGTTCAAGTATATCGATGTACACATTTTCAGATTTGCCAGATATATATATTAGAAAGAATATTAGTGCCATTCCTTGCTAAGAATTCACCCTATCCCTATCCAAATTGGTTGGCGATAATATGAACTTCAAATACTTTTTTAAAAAAAACTCAATGTTTAAATTAGACCCCAAGAGATGGATAGAGGAAAGAAAATTGAACCAAGAGCAAATAAATAAAAATCTCATAATCATTATAAGCAAGTAACATAATTCCCTTAAAAGGGGGAAATCCAAGAAAATCAAATATACGGGTCAAAATTCAACATCATGAAAATAATGCCACCACAAACTAAATATATTACTCAAATTAGAAGGATTGGATGAGGCGAATTCAATGCTGGGGAAAGCGTTTTTAACCATCCATCAACGACACATAAATGTGCGTCCATATACAACATAAGTTGTGATTGGTGGAATCTTTTTCGTTGACTATTCATCTAGAGATAGAGAGAAAGGAGAGTGGTGGTTCTCTACGGTTTATGGTCCCACTCGCCCTAGGCCGAGAGAGGCTTTCTAGGCGGAGTTACACAATTTAGCGGGTTCAGGTGGTTCACATATGGTGTCTTGGAGGGGATTTTAATGTGTTTAGGCAGACTTGGAGAAAAGGGGGTTATATGTTGACTGCAGGTATGAGAGGCTTTGATGGGTTCGATTGTGCCACATCTGAGAGAAATTGAGCCGTGAAATGGCCAATTTGCCTGGTAATGCTCTATAAATGATTGGTTTCTTTTTTCGGCCAAGTAGGAGGAACAATTTCCATCCCCCATTCAAAAATTGATATAGAGACCAATTTTAGACCATTTCAATAATCTTGTTTTTTTGTGCCCAGTCGTTTGGGGCCACTCATTTTCGTTTTGAGAATATGTGGATTATTCATTCTTGCTTTCATGATATTGTAGCTAGGCGGTGGAATGAATGTCAAATTCATGGGTGGGTTGTATTTGTCCTTATGAAAAAAATTGAAGTTTGTTTTATTAAGGTTGTAGGTGTAGAATGAGGTTGCTTTCGAGGATTTTAGGCATGTCATGCACCCAATCTAGCAGGAGATTAATGGTATTTATAGGATGGAGGGATAAGGAGGAATGATAGAATGAACCGAATAACCCCTGAACCCCACCTTGAGGAGCTTCTTATGAGTGAGGACATTAGTTGGCACAAATAAATGTCAAATGGATTAGAGAGGGAGACAACAACTCTAGACTTTTTCATAGGGTTGTAGCTAGTAGGAGTTACACTTCAGATGTCTTCAATTCTGGTGAGTTGGTGCGAAACCTAGGGTTGATTTTAACTTCCATCACAAGCTTCTACAAGAAACCCTTCCATGCCACGAAGAGAATCCGAGTGGACACTTGTTATAAGGCCTAGATTCTAAGAGTGCTATTGAGATAGAAATATTTTTTTTTAAGGATATTTGTTGAGTTATAGATGGATGGCGGGAGATAAGTCTCTTGGGCCTAATAGATTTCTTCCATTCTAGCGCCCACTCTTGTTAATCTTTTCTTAACTTCTTGATTCAGAGTCTCTATCCATCTTCCTTCCATCTTTCAACATACATTTGGAAATCTACAGCTCCCTTAAAATTTCTGGCATTTATAAGGCTTTTAGTGCTTAATTGAAGCTTTGTCGGCCAGCTAAGTATCTATCGCCAACTTGGTGTGTCAACTGCAAGGAGCACAGTAAGAGAATATTGACTACCTCTTTCTCAATGCCACATTGCTCGATAGATTTAGAATTGTTTGTTTGAGGTGGCCAGTGAAGCGTGGGAATGCCCTGGATCTATATATCTCATTTCCGCAAATTCAGTTTAGAGGGTCTCGCGAAGGAGTAGATGCAAGACTATAGTGGGATTATAGGGTCTTTGCAGCTTGTTAGATATTACGATGGAGAGGAATGTGAGGATTTTCAAAAATCACTGTTTATCGAAACAACTCTTGTGGGAAAAAGTGGTTTCCTTACCTTCTCGATCGTTGTATGCTAATAGTACTTGACTAATTTCAAAAGCTTTTTACTTAATGATTTGAAGAGGGAGTGGAGAGTTGCTATAGTTTGATGTAGGAGCTTATGCATTTTCCTTTAATTTCATGATGGACGTCTTGTCAATCTATTATACAAATTGACGTTCAGATCATAAATTCTTTTGTCTTATCCAAAAATATGTTTACATCGCTAAAGGCAATGGCTTTGTGCCTAACAGATTGACATAGCAGGTCCAACAAAAATAGATAAAATTACAAAACACTAAAGATAAGCGATAATTACCTGGTGATAACCAGGGGATAAGTTGTAGATAACTTGAAAGACAGTTGGACACCCCTCCATCGGAGACATTGGTACATGCTCTGACCACCTACACAAAATCCCATTAAACTTATCCAATACATGAATTTATTTCTGTTTCCAACAGCCAGTAACAGACTACATACAATTCACAGGAAATGAAAAGGGCATACAGAACCAGGTGATTCTTAACAAGCAACAGCATCAAAATTGTAACCAAATCCCAATATTTCGTCTCTCACCTGGTAAAGGTGCCACTAAGAAATACTCTTCTTCCGCCATAAGGCCACACAAACCGTGTTGGCACCAGGAGTGCTTCTGAAACGCCACTGTTGTCGTGTCCAATATCACCTACACACATCTTCCCCAAAAATGACTTCAATCCTGCAAACTGAAATGCTGAATGGATATACTATATTTCACCTTATAGCCAGTCAAGAAATATATCAACCTCCAGTTCAAATCAATCCACTAATCAGCTGATCAACCAGTGTTAGGATCGCAACTATATACAGCCCATCATAGAATCAGAGTTAAAACCGCGATTTTCTGGGATCCTCCACGAAACAGCAGGAGGACCCCTCAACAATCTGACATGCAAATCCCACCAAATTTGAACAACAAACCCAAACTCAGCACCAGTTTTCAACCCAAACCCACAATCTTCAACACAAACTAGTTCTCAACACAAACTTTCAAGATACAATCACCTAAACATGGGCGCTTCCCTAATCAAACAACCTCCAAATCCACCACTACTCCAAACCCCTACCAAAACATACACAAATTTAGACAACGCCAATAATTTGGGCAAGGATCTAGACCTAAGATCTCTGAGTAAATCTGTATGAGAACCCCTAAATGTCGGATCTTTTGGAGGGGAGAGAACGAAATCGAATTGATTTCGACGATGCGTGGGCTTGAAATGAAATAAGGAAGTGAAAGCGAGCCCTAGACTTGTAGAGGAGTGAGAGAAAGTAAAATTTGTAGAGTGGCTTCATGGGAATGTTATGTCGTTTACAATGTCGAGATCAATTGAAGCTCTGCGCATATTTTGTTGTTCTACGTGTATACTCCCTCCGTTTAATCCGTTCAACTCGCGGAAAATCACTGAAATATGCAACGTACCGGCGTTAAAAAAGTCAATTAGGGCAACGTAGTGCTTACTTTTGAAAATAGACAACGTACTTGTTTATTGTGTATCAAATAATGCAACGTAATAACTTTTTAGCCTCTACTACGTTGCATTAATTGATACAACTTACTTCAAGTACGTTTGTCAAATTGTTCGAACTTTGCATTATTTGATACAACTACTTCAAGTACGTTTCACAATGTAAGAAGTCACTACTACGTTGCATTAATTGATATAAATCGGACACTACGTTGCATAAATTGGTCGTTTGCCCGTTCAACTTGAATCGAGAATTATGTCCATTTTCGTCTGTTTCACCTTAATTGAGACTGTCCAAAATGACAAACTTTTTAATATTTTATATTCACCCAACCCCACCCTTTAACCCCACTAATTCTCTCTCTTCATTTTCCATCACTCATTTTATCTAACCAACACTACTATTTACCCCACTCATTCTCTCTCTTCATTTTCCACCACACATTCACTACTTTCTCTTAATTATTGTGCCATTTTTTTTTGTCTCAATTCACATGAAACGGAGGAAGTATGTTTATAAAAATCGTCGCGTCTAGGCCGCTTAGGCCACGCTAGGCGCGTTCATGACGCTAAAGTCTCGTTTAAGATATTATAGTTATTTCTGAATTCTCAACCCCGCCTAAATCCCGCTTTACAACCTTGATCTGAAGTGTGTGTGTTTGTGAGAAAGGCATTAAGGCAAAGAAAGAGGGAAGTAAAAAGAGACAAAAGTAAGAATTTTTTCTCAAATAATTACTTTTTAAAATAAGAATTCCCAGAATACCAACCCTCCCAAACTATTTGTCAAAATGTCCATTTTTTTGAAACTCGCTACTAGTGATAGCGAATTTAATTTTTTTTGGTGAAACTCGCTACTAGTGATAGCGAGTTTAATTTTTTTCCAATAATTTTGCCATTTTTTTTAAGAAATCGCCGAAAATTATTTTAATTTTCATTGAACTCGCTACTACTAATAGCGAGTTTGACCAAGTTTGACTGAACTCGCTATTACCATTGGCGAGTTTGCGCGAACTTTTCTTTACTGAACTCGCTTTTAACAGTAGCGAATTTAAGCGAAATTTCAGATAAGGTGTCAAATTCTCTTCAGATTGAAAGAATACTCTAACACCCCAAAATAGGTTAGAAAAAAAACCCAATTTTTACATCTTTCAACTCCATTGTTGGTGAAGACTTTAAGGTAAAACAACAACATTTCATTGATTTCAATATATACTCTTGTGATTTGTTATATATACTTGTTTTTTTTTTATATTAAGTGTATTATAGGTATAGATGTTGAAATTAGGGTTTTCAAGATTTTAACACTCTGATTTCTTAATGTAGGGCTATAGATGAACGGGATTTCACTCATTTACATGTGCTATTGGGGAGGTGATGATAAACATCCATTTGATGGTCCTCATTTTCATAAAGGGGTGAAATGTGCGATTACAGCTCATTGTAGATGGAGATACAATCAATTGATTGATGAATTATATAGATTGATGGATGTAGATCGGACACAATATGAGTTGGAAGTTATTTGTAGATATCCCCATTCATTCGATAGCGGGATTGGTGAGTATTTTCCATTTCGTATTAAAGATGATGCAGATATGGATATAATGTTCGATGTTTCTGTTAAATTTGGTGGGTTGGGTAACTTGCAGTTGTATGTGGTCAAGAAATTGATTGAAAATCGACGTTATGAAGAGGTTGAAGCACGTAGTGCAAACATTTTTTATGGGAATTCACCGAGTTCCAATCGAGATGCAGGCATTGGTCCAAGTACCCAAACCCTTCTATCAACCCAAACATCGAATTATGATATTGGGGCATGCACAAATGATCAAGTTGAAGATGAGAATTCGGAAGATGATGAAGATTATGAAGAAGAGGAAGAAACAGATGTAGATGCAGAACTAGATGATGTTGATGATGGATATGAAGAGTGTAGTGTGATTCTGATATAGATTTGGGGGAGGGTGATGATGGACTGATTGATAATGATGTGGAAACAAATTTGGTTCGTTATGAAGCGCCGGAAAATCGGATTTATGAGAGAGGAGATTATGCTTTTTACAGTGATATTGGTGATCTTGCTCGAGAAGAAGAAGGCTTGATTGATTTTCAAACACAAACGAGTTTTCCAATTTAGGATCCTAAAAAAGATGAAATTGCTAAAGGTGTACCCTTTTCTACCAAGAGTGAGGCGCAATTTGAGATGAAGAAGTACCACATTAATTCCAACCAGCGGTTCAAGGTAAAAAAGAGCACACCTCATTCCTGGGTAATAGAATGTCTACTGAAAGATTTTCCATGCAATTTTTATGTTCATGTGAGTCGGAAGAAGCTTGGGTATTGGCAAGTGACCCAATACAAGAGTCCTCGTTGCTGCTTGTATTCTGGAGAAAGTCAAGATCACCCCAACCTAGATGCGAAGTTCATTGGTCGGCAGGTAGTAAGTTCTAGTAAGAAGGATCCAGATGTGAAGATTGGGGTTATTATTGCACATATAAATGAAATGTATGACAAGACAATTACCTAGAAAAAGGCATGGTCTGGAAAACAGAAGGGTATAGCATAAGTATTTGGATATTGGGAGGAATCTTATAAAAGGTTACCCCGCGTCCTAGCAGCCATTCAAAAATACAACCGAGGAACAATTGTTGAGTATAGAGAACTTCCTGGTCATACAATTCCTCTTGGTGTCGATCTCTATTTTGAACGTGTTTTTTGGGCATTTGGGCCTTGTATTGAAGCTTTCTCTCATTGTCGGCCTGTCATTTCAGTTGATGGTACATTCCTACACGATAGATATAGAGGAGTGATACTGATTGCAATGGGTGTCGACGCCCAAGACAGTATACTTCCTCTCGCATTTGCTGTCGTTGCACAAGAGGACCATCGGAACTGGCGTTGGTTCTTATATCTTGTTTGCAAACATATCATCAAGAGTCATAAGTGTTGGAATTTTGGTGGTCTATACATTGTACATAGATAATAATAATAAAGTATTTAGGCACGCAGACGTGTGTGCACTACTAGTTAATTGCATAGAACATATTATTATAAAGTTAGATGGGCCTAATCAAAGTGATCTAATAAAGTTGAAATTCCTTAAGTCATCTTTTATAAGTATGGGGTTTATTGTGTAAATGTGTAGAGACCAGATTGTATTTACAAATAGATGAGGGGCCTATTTGTAAATACTATTAATGGATGCATCATTTCATCCTAACGGATATGACTCTTGCTAACGGATTTGTTATAACTACATATAGGGGTCGGGTCCCCAATTGAACGTATCCACTCTAAGACTCTTACATCCCTTCAATGAGAGACTAACAACATGGAGTATACGGATCAATTGGAAGATCGATCCCGGGCTTATTCTAGGCTTCCGATCAATCCTTAACGGATTAATCAAGTTTTCCGTCATAACGAATTAAGGTACGCTTCCGCTTTTATAATTTTGTACTCATTGAATTGAATTGGATTGGTATAAGGAAAATCTCCCAACAAGTGGTATCAGAGCCTGTCCAATTTTAATTCCATGAGTAATCTGGTTTTCATGCTTTCTCGTTGGAATTATATGAACGAAAAAAAAAAAAAATAACAATAAAAAAAATCTTTGTCTCAAGTTCTTTTAAATTATTCGTCAATCTGGTTAAAATTCCATACAGACTGCCTTTATATTATTGTTCTGTATGCGTGTTTGGATAAAAAAAAAAAAAAAAAATCTTCTCTTTTGGCAATTATCCAACACGACTTAAGAAAACAATTCAGAACATGCCATTCTTGTATATAGATTTCGTGCACTGTGGGTTAACTATTTATGAATTCGTTGACACGAATTAAGACCAGATTCTCCATGGGAGTTGGAGTGATGGTTCATTAAAATTTCAAGTGTCTGTTAGTATATCAACGGAAAGACACCACTTGTTCTTGATCCACTCTGGCATCGGTTGAAAGAAAACAATAATAATGTTTTACATAAGCCTTTATATTTGCCTGGATCAATTTCATGTTCCATAGTGTTCTATTTCAGATTATTTAAAGACTCATCCATAGTTATCGAGAGTGGTCTGGGTGTAAGGTTATGGATTAATTTTTAAAGTGACCCATGGATTATGATTAATGTGATGGCGTTTCATAATAAGGATATAAAGTACTGTAATTCTTTGATCAATGGTGTATTGTTCATCTTACTTTTGGAGTCTTAAAAATTAATGCAACAGACTCATAATTTATGTCCTTAATTGATTTTGGTTGTGGGTCACTATGAATTCAGCCCTACGAACATAAAAGCGTTTATGAGCAACTTTTAATGGCACCTCCTAAATTATTTAGTGTCCTGGTGTAGTTTGGTTATTTGGTTTCTTTTGATTATTTGGATTAATATTATGAATTTATATTATTTTATACTATTATTTGGTTATAAATTTAATAATATAAAATCTGGCATACTATTTTTAATAGTATAAATTTTGGTTTTGCATAATTTTTCATGATGTAAAAATGATGTAAAAATATGGTCTAGTCAATGTTCGAATTTGAAGTATTTGTGTCTCTCTTTTGAGGAAGTAATATATTTCATATTATTTAATCTATATAGCATGTCACCAAAGTGACATATCCTATTTAGATTTTCAATTTTGATATACATTGGGTTGTTAATATTTTTGTGAGTGATAATCGGCCCAAAGGAAGGTTATTGTTTGGCAAAATATTAACGTTATACACTATGACAATATGTGTTTGTTTATCATGCGAGTAATAATCGTCCCAAAGGAAGGTTATTATTTGACGGAAAGTCAAACACATTATGGTGATAAAATGTCTGTTTATTTTTTCAAGTGAGTAACGATCGGCCCAAAGTAAGATTGTTATTTGGCAGAAATTTAAACACATTTATATTGATAAATATGTGAAAATTGGTGGGTAACCATGTGGGTATTGAGTCAGTCCAAAGAAAGGCTCAGTGCTTGACAAGCTTATATTGTCAATATTTGATCACTAAACTTGTTGTGGTAAACATGTGACTATCGTTGAGTATCCATGTGGGTATGAAGTCGGTCCAAAGAAAGGCTCCATACTTGACGGGAATTATTGTCAATGTTTGTCCACTTAACTAAAAAAAGTCACTTGCAAGACTAGAATTAATGTTACACCGATTTTCTTTTAATAAGATCATAAAATTTGAACATGTTATGGGTATGGTTATATGTGAGTGTATTTGGTTTATATTTTGTTCTCTATTTTGCTAACATCAACTCGATCCTCATGTTGAGTGGGAGAAATATTAAGGTCTGAAAAGTCAACATGATGATCATTTCTGAATGTAGAGAATAAATGATTATGTGCTTACATATATAGAAGTCAGATACTAAGGATGAGATCATTTGGTATTTGGATTCTGACTTTGTATATGCCAATATGCATTAAATCATGAACATGACTGTGAAATGTTGTCATTATGGATTATGACGTTGTGATGCCACTAAAGTTATTTTGTGACAATAATTTGGTAGTCTTTAAATAAAGTAATTCAGAGTTGACAAAGTTACTGAGCATATTGAAACAAACTTCTTGCTTGCGGATGCATATAAGTTAACACTAAAGGTTTTCAGAAATACTGATTGTATGGTGTTTACAATCAAGTATGTCTTGATTCAGTGGGAGTTTGCTATACATTAAAGGTTCCTTGCCATGACATTAAGTATTTGATTTCAGTTTCGGTAAATTAGGCATTCAGTTTTCAGTTATTCAGCACTCTGAATATTTGGTTGATCTCATAAGGTTGGACCTGTTGGAAATAGACATGTATGGATCACATTTAATGTTATTTCCATGCTACACATCCATACTTGATCTATGTCATTTAGTTGATTGATATACGTGACCACTGATGGGTTTAGTTACGATTAATGTGACGACTGCCCCTTTGATCCTTATGTTAATTTTACTAGAGGACGGGATTGTTTAAGATGATACAATACGGATAAGCATATGCGACTAAAGTTTATGATATGATATGCGATTATATCAGGTATTATATTTATGTACAAGTATGAGTCCAAGTGGGAGATTGTTGGAATTTTGGTGGTCTATACATTGTACATAGATAATAATAAAGTATTTAGGCACGCAGACGTGTGTGCACTACTAGTTAATTGCATAGAACATATTATTATAAAGTTAGATGGGCCTAATCAAAGTGATCTAATAAAGTTGAAATTTTTTAAGTCATCTTTTATAAGTATGGGGTTTATTGTGTAAATGTGTAGAGACCAGATTGTATTTACAAATAGATGAGGGGCCTATTTGTAAATACTATTAATGGATGCATCATTTCATCCTAACGGATATGACTCTTGCTAACGGATGTGTTATAACTACATATAGGGGTCGGGTCCCCAATTGAACGTATCCACTCTAAGACTCTTACATCCCTTCAATGAGAGACTAACAACATGGAGTATACGGATCAATTGGAAGATCGATCCCGGGCTTATTCTAGGCTTCCGCTCAATCCTTAACGGATTAATCAAGTTTTCCTTCATAACGAATTAAGGTACGCTTCCGCTTTTATAATTTTGTACTCATTGAATTGAATTGGATTGGTATAAGGAAAATCTCCCAACAATGAGGTATGCTTGATATCTGACCGTCATTGGGGCATTCTTAAGACTATATCAGAAGATACTTGGTGGCCAAATGTGCATCATCAATATTGCTTGAGGCATATGCGAGCAAACTTCTTGGACAAGCACAGCGGGTCTGATTTGAAGTATTTATTTTGGAAAGCTGGTAAAGCAAGTCAAGATAGGAAATTGAAGAATACCTTGGAGACTATCCGTTTAATTAAGCCTGAGACAATTGCATGGTTTGCTAATTTAGATGCCAGAAAGTGGACATTGGCTCATGATGGTGGTTATAGATATGGCATTATGACTACTAACATGTCTGAGGTTTTTAATGGTGTCATGAAAGGAGCCCGTGGGATGCCAATAACATCAATTGTTGAGACTGCATTTTACCGTTGTGTGGAATACTTTCAGGTTCGACACGGGTTTTCACTGAATGCTTTAGGAGGTAATCCTGATAACCCAAGCATCAATCCCATGCAACAATTCAGTCAAAAGATTCACTATCGATACAGGAAGAACAGCGAGAAGGCAACAAAACATTTTGTTAGAAGGTTCAACACTCATGAAATGGGGGTGTATCAAGTGACAATTGCACGTCGTGGTGAAAAAGGTGGAAATATCCAAATTGTTCGGTTTAATGATCGCACTTGCACATTGATAGAGAAAAACTCCACTTGTAATAAAAATACCTAGCAAGTGTACTAATCACCGTAGTAGTAATACGCTATGCGAGGGTCGATCCACAGAGACTTGTGTATTTCACGATTCGATTTTCAGCAGTATAAACAAGAAATTAAAAATGACTGGTTTTGTTTTGATTTTAATACTACAAAAACACTTAAATTAAACTAAGATAGCAATTAAACAAAATAGAATGAGTTTACCGGAATTTCAGCAATGAGAGGAAGATCTATGGATTGGTTTCACATGTATTTCATTAATATATACAACTAATAATATCATCATTCCTTGTTGGGGATTTATTCTCTTAAGTAAGAATGAATGCTCACACATCTTCAATCTAGTGTTCTTTCAATATCATATTTTTTGCAAAGGCCATATGATATTCAAAGAACTCATTAAAATCTTAGGAATCTTAAATCTATAATTTTGATAAGAAATCACTTTACAAATCAAAATTATATTATTTCAAAAGTCGGACTTTGTATATCTCAATCAATCACTTGAAATCCTTATACACAAATTAGTTTAAGAGCCAAGCTAATCTAAACATTAGATTGTAACTAGAAAACTCTTATAAAAATACTTCTTGAAAAACCCAACAAAATGAATAACAATACTATCAATTAAAACATAATAATTCCATACATGTTACCTCCAATCCATAGAATGAGGAGATTAGCCAAGCATACACATATTCTTCTTCAACAAAGCTTCAATATTCAACATAAAACTTGAAGAAGTGAAAATATTTGGAACAATGAAAAACCTCTCAATATTTCTCTACAATGTTTGAAGGAAGTAAAAACTATCTATTCTAGATCTGAATACCCTGGCTGCTGTGTGGAAGAGATGTATTTATACTAGGATCAAGCTAGGGTTACACAATGGGAACACAAGAAGAGGATATCAAGCTGTTGAAAAACTGCATTTTCCTGTCGGGTAGGCTGTGCGACCGCCCAAAATGGTGTGTGCGACCGCACATCTTTCTGAATTGATTTGGTCATGGAATGGGTATGAATTGGGCGACCGCACGATATGTTTTGTGCGGCCGCACAGTTATCTGACAGGTTGATTTTCTTCTTTTTCCCGTCCTTGACTCGGTTGACCGCTGTTAACCATTGATGGTGACTCGAGCAATCATTGATCTCCACACTTTTGAGCATCCAGGCCTTTGCAAAATATCAAAATAACACTAAAAAGTGTTTTACAACATTCAAATCCTTATAAAGTTCCTTATACAAAATAGATCAACAATTACATCAATAATGTTCTAAATTATATCCAAAAGTCAATAAAACTAGCACATGAACATAGAGATTATATATGTAAATACTACTCTATCAAATTCCCCCACACTTAGACCATTACTCGTCCCTGAGTAATATTCCTAACCCACCTCTAAGCACCGGTTATAAAGCGTAGCATGGAGGAAAATGACACCTATCTCCTCTATATCCCCATCAGCCCAGTCAAGAAAAGAAATAAAACTCGGAGTGAAAAGAACTCCGTCCCCTTATGACTCCCAAAAATGAGTAACCATGGCCCTAATCGATAGCAACACCACTAATAAACAAATAAAATCATATCCGACTAGGGCCCACACATTGAAGCTAGGGGGAACTAAAACGACCTATGCTTCCCCCACACTTATCTTTCACTACATTCTCCCTAAAAAAAAATCAATGCTAGGATAGGTTCTTAACAATGATTTACCTCAAAATAAGCTCCAACGCCCCTTATAACTCCACAAAAAAATTGAGGATTTTCTATCCTATCGCCTCTAACCAACCTCCTACTCCAACATGCATCCTACCCGACTCTCCAATCCTCCCTTAGGACGCCACGCCGGTGAAAACATATAATCGCTCAATTGCTCACTTTTGCCTAGGCGCCCTTTCGGGTTTTCACCTAGCCTCTCTCTCTTTTTTTTTTTTTTTTTTTTATTATTATTATTATTTTATTTATTTTTTAATTTTTTTTTATTTTTTTATATGACCGCTACACCCCCAATCTCAGAACAAAATATGTCCTCATAGAGTGTAACTTAGCATGTTCCAAGTTAAAGAATGCTAGGGAATTGAAAATAGAAAGAAAAAAAAATGATACCGAAGTGGGTTGCCTCCCATAAGCGCCTTTGTTTAACGTCGTTAGCCCGACGTGTTGCTTCGTCAATCGCTAGATTCTGGGACAATGAGGTGTACCACTTCTGCAATTTCTCCATGCCTTGGAACATTTTCATAATAGGGCTTAACCCTATGACCATTCACCTTGAAGACATCCCCGTCTTTCAGGTTTCTTAGCTCAACCGCACCATGTGGAAAGACTTTCAAAACTTCGTACGGCCCCGTCCATTTGGACTTAAGCTTTCCGGGAAATAACTTGAGTCGAGAGTTAAACAGGAGTACTTTCATACCCGGCCTAATGGATTTGGGCCTGATATGCTTGTCATGATACCACTTGGTTTTCTCCTTATAACTTCTCGCACTCTCATATGAATCCAACCTCAACTCTTCCAATTCATCTAGAGCAAGTAATCTTTGCTCTCCTGCCAATGCTACATCCATATTGAGTTGCTTGATGGCCCAAAATGCTTTGTGTTCCAGCTCCACGGGAAGATGGCATGACTTTCCAAACACTAACCGGTAGGGGCTTACTCCAATGGGAGTTTTGAATGCGGTCCGGTAAGCCCATAAAGCATCACACAACTTTTCAGCCCAATCTTTTCGGTTTGGCCTCACCGTCTTTTCTAACACTGCCTTAATTTGCCTGTTGCTGACCTCCACTTGACCGGAGGTTTGTGGATGGTAAGGTGTGGCAAGGCGGTGTACAACCCCATATCTCTTTAACAACTTGTGGAGCAACCTGTTGGTAAAGTGCTTGCCTTGGTCACTTATGATAGCCCTTGGTATCCCAAATCTGCAAAACAAAGTCTCACGCACAAATTTAAAAACCACATTAGAATCATTAGTGCGAGTGGGAATGGCTTCTACCCACTTAGAGACATAGTCTACAGCAACAAGAATGTATAGATAGCCGAAGGACGGAGGAAAAGGTCCCATAAAGTCAATGCCCCAAACATCAAAAATGTCTACAACCAAGTTATTAATTAGGGGCATTTCATCTTTTTTAGTGATCCCTCCCGACCTCTGGCATCTATCACATTGCGCACAATATTGATGGGCATCTTTAAACAAACTTGGCCAATAAAGTCCCGATTGAAGGACCTTCCGGGCAGTCTTTTGCCCACTGAAATGCCCATCACATTGCAACTCATGACAAAAGTCTAGGACACTCTTTTGCTCATGTTCGGGCACACACCTTTTGACTGTCTTATCTGGGCAAATCTTAAATAAATAAGGGTCATCCCAAATGTAGTGCTCAACATCAGAGAGGAATTTACGTTTTGCATGTGAGTCCATTCCAAGAGGTAAAGTGTGTGAAACAAGGTAGTTGGCAAAATCCGCATACCATGGTTCATGCACATGTACCACAAAAAGTTGTTCATCAGGAAAATGTTCGTTAATGGGAATCAACTCATCATGTGCATTCATAACGTGAAATCCTCTAGTCTAGAGAGGTGGTCAGCAACTACATTTTCACTCCATTTCTTATCTCTGATTTCCAAATCAAATTCTTGCAATAATAACATCCACCTAAGCAGTCTAGGTTTTGCATCTTTTTTATTTAACAAGTATTTCAATGCAGAGTGGTCAGAGTAGATAATCACCTTAGATCCAAGCAAGTATGAACGAAATTTTTCAAGTGCAAAAACCACAGCTAAAAACTCTTTTTCAGTGGTAGTGTAATTTAACTGTGCATCATTAAGAGTTCTACTTGCATATTGGATGACATGGGGTAATTTATCTACTCTTTGACCCAAAACAGCTCCTATGGCAAAGTCAGAAGCATCACACATGATTTCAAACGGTAATGACCAATCAGGGCTCGACAAAATAGGAGCACAAGTCAACTTCTTTTTCAATTCATTAAAAGCCTCCAAACATTCTTTATCAAAAATGAACTCAGTATCTTTTGCAAGCAAGTTACACAATGGCTTACAAATTTTTGAGAAATCTTTGATAAATTTCCTATAAAAACCTGCATGCCCAAGAAAACTACGAACACCTTTAACCGAGATTGGAGGAGGTAATTTAGAAATGACTTCAATTTTTGCCTTGTCTACCTCTATACCCAGACTAGATACAAGATGACCTAAAACAATACCATGCTTCACAAGAAAGTGACTCTTTTCCCAACTCAAGGTTAAGTCGGTCTCACAACAACGTTTAAGCACAAAAGCCAAGTTCTTGAGACACTGGTCAAAACTATCCCCGAACACAGAAAAATCATCCATAAACACTTCCACCCCCTTTTCAATCATGTCGGAGAAAATAGATAGCATACACCTTTGAAAAGTCGCGGGTGCATTGCATAAACCAAACGGCATTCTCCTATATGCAAAAGTGCCAAAGGGACAAGTGAAGGTAGTTTTGGATTGATCCTCTTTAGCAATGGGAATTTGATTGTATCCCGAGAACCCATCCAAGAAACAATAGTAGGCGTGGCCTGCTAATCTCTCAAGGATTTGGTCAATGAAAGGTAAAGGGAAGTGGTCCTTTTAGTAGCCGCATTTAATTTCCTCAAATCCAAACACATCCTATGACCAGTGACTTCCCTCGTGGGCACTAACTCATTCCTCTCATTTGGGACAACAGCAATACCCGATTTCTTGGGTACCACTTGAACAGGACTAACCCACTCACTATCCTCGACCGGGTAAATAATACCAGTATCAAGTAATTTGAGCACCTCTTTCCTCACAACCTCCTGCATGTGGGGATTTAGCCTCCTTTGCCTTTCTCTAGAGGTTTTAGCATCCTCTTCAAGATTTATGCGGTGTTGGCAAATGGTAGGACTAATCCCCCTAATATCTGCTAAAGTCCAACCTATAGCACCCTTGTGCTCACACAACACTTTGATCAACCTCGCCTCTTGTTCTTGAGTTAGATCTGAGGCAATGATCACAGGAAGAGTTTCACCTTCCCCTAAGAACGCATATTTTAAAGTCTGGGGAAGTGGTTTCAACTCAAGAATGGGGGGATTAAGAATGGACGGAGCCAACTTCTTGTTGAAGTGGCCTAGGGGGTGAAACGGGCCATCATCATGATGGTGTTCATCGGCCTTATCAGCAATAGCCATCACAGGAACATCCGTATTATCCCTAGAATTCTCACCGTCCCCCGACTCAAACTCACAATTTTTATTTTTCACCTCATCCCATAACTGCTCATGAACACATTCATCAATATCATCTATATAACAACATGAATCATAAAAAATTTGTGGTTCTTTCATGACATCAAAAACTGAGATTTCTACCTTTTCATCGAGAACATGCATGGTCAATTTCCCATTTTTAACATTGATGTTGGTGTCGGTAGTTGCCATGAACGGGCGCCCAAGGAGAATGGGTGGTTCACGACACTTACTAACACCTTGTTCCATGTCTATTACAACAAAATCAACAGGAATGATGAGCTTTCCTACTTGCACCAAAATGTCCTCCACAACTCCCATAGGGCGTTTGACCGAGTGATCGGCTAACTGAAGGGTCATTGTGGTAGGTTTAAGCTCACCCAATCCCAATTGTTTATATATAGAAAAAGGCATCAAATTAATGCTAGCGCCCAGATCCAACATCGCCTTCACCGACTTAGAATCCCCCAAAGTGATTGTAATGTTAAAACTACCGGGATCCTTAAGTTTTGGTGGAAGGTGGGTTTGAAGCACGGCACTCACATTCTCAGACATGATCACATTCTCACCTCTTCCCATCCTTGGTTTCCGGGTATTAAGATCTTTGAAAAACTTGGCGTAAGATGGAATATTTTTGATGACATCCAACAATGGTAAATTGATGTTTACTTTTGAAAACATGTCATATATTTCAGAAAATTGTTTTTCCATCTTTTGCCTCATATATCGACCAGGAAAAGGCATGGGCGGTACGTATGGCTTGGGCATTGGAGAAGTTACATTTTGCTTGTCTCCCAAGTCATTAGTACCATTTTCCTTCAAATTTTCAGACTTTTCCTCAACATTATTATTAGAAGAAGTGGAGGGAATACTTACCTCTTCACCGACGACCTTACCATTTCTCAGTGTGATGATTGATTTGGCTGAGTGCTCCCCTTGGCTAGGGAAGGTTCCCGGTTTGGTAGCTCGCAACACTTCCGCCATTTGACTCACCTGGGTCTCAAGCTTGTTGATGGCAGCTTCATTGTTCTTCCTTTCTTGCATCATTTCCAACCTCATCTGCTCCAAGATTGTTTCGACGGAAGGTTTTGGAGGTTGTTGTGCTTGATGTTGTGGTTGTGGTTGTTGTTGCACGGGTGGAGTGGTTGATTGTTACTCCATGAAAGATTTGGGTGATGCCTCCACCCTGGATTGTATGTGTTGGAGTATGGATTGTTGTATGGTTGCCTTGGTTGAAATCCATTTGCTGCTTGTGCCTGTTCAGAAAATTCTGAAAATTGTGCACTAGATGGACAAGCATTAGTAGCATGAGAACTTAAACCACAAGTAGTACAAACTTCTTGAACTTTGTTAGCAATGAGAGGTGAAACAAGATTTGTGAACGTAGAAATTTGGTTAGACATATGGATAAGAGCATTTTCCAATTTATCTACCTTCCGTTAGATTGAACTTCATAAATTCCCTTTTGATTTCCTCTCACTCCTCTCTGCTGAGAATTTGCACCTAACATCTCAAAATGTCCCTAGCTTCTTCCGGAGTTTTCTCACCTATTGACCCTCCCGCAGCATTATCAACAGTGTTTTGATACAAATGACTTAACCCATCATAAAATGCTTGATTCAAATGTGGAAGGGAAAAGTCATGGTGAGGCATTGAACTAAAAGCATTTTAAAACGATCCCATGTTTCGTGAAATGCCTCACCAGGTTCTTGTTGAAAACCTATGATTTTCTTTCTTAATGCTGATAATGAGGGATGCGAATAATATCTTTGAAAGAAAGCTTGGTACATCTTTTCCCATGTGTCTATGCTATTGGGAGGCAAAGTCATGAACCACGTTTGAGCTGACCCTCCCACAGCATTATCAACAGTGTTTTGATACAAATGACTTAACCCATCATAAAATGCTTGATTCAAATGTGGAAGGGAAAAGTCATGGTGAGGCATTGAACTAAAAGCATTTTAAAACGACCCATGTTTCGTGAAATGCCTCACCAGGTTCTTGTTGAAAACCTATGATTTTCTTTCTTAATGCTGATAATGAGGGATGCGAATAATATCTTTGAAAGAAAGCTTGGTACATCTTTTCCCATGTGTCTATGCTATTGGGAGGCAAAGTCATGAACCACGTTGAGCTGCACCTTTAATACAAAGAGGAAAACAACGCAACTTTAACTGGTCCTCCGTGATACCAGCAGTGATAGGGAATGTTTGCACATTGGCTAGGTATTCACGGATGAAATTAAGCGGATCCTCATTAGTTAAACCATGGAAAGTAGGCAACAAATTAAGTATTGCCCTTTAAGCTCATATCCTTTTGCCGCGGCCGGCAATTAATACATGAAGATGCATCATCGATTTTAGGACGGAAAAAATCCTTCATATGACGAACCTCACCCATGTTTAAGTTTACTTCTACCTCAGTGGTGGAAGTTTCGGTTCCACTTAGATCTTCTTCTGTCCCGGTGACAGAAGTCTCAGATTCAGATTCAAATAAATTGAAAGGAGAGTATTTTCCTCGAGATTATCTATTTCTTCGTTCAACGGAACCAACTGGGGGTTCAGTGAACGTCGACCAAACATACGCTATTAAAAATTGAACTGTGAAATACAGAACAAGTCCCCGGCAGCGGCGCCAAAAACTTGATAGAGAAAATCTCCACTTGTAATAAAAATACCTAGCAAGTGTACTAGTCACCGTAGTAGTAATACGCTATGCGAGGGTCGATCCACAGAGACTTGTGTATTTCACGATTCGATTTTCAGCAGTATAAACAAGAAATTAAAAATGACTGGTTTTGTTTTGATTTTAATACTACAAAAACACTTAAATTAAACTAAGATAGCAATTAAACAAAATAGAATGAGTTTACCGGAATTTCAGCAATGAGAGGAAGATCTATGGATTGGTTTCACATGTATTCATTAATATATATAACTAATAATATCATCATTCCTTGTTGGGGATTTATTCTCTTAAGTAAGATTGAATGCTCACACATCTTCAATCTAGTGTTCTTTCAATATCATATTTTCTGCAAAGGCCATATGATATTCAAAGAACTCATTAAAATCTTAGGAATCTTAAATCTATAATTTTGATAAGAAATCACTTTACAAATCAAAATTATATTATTTCAAAAGTCGGACTTTGTATATCTCAATCAATCACTTGAAATCCTTATACACAAATTAGTTTAAGAGCCAAGCTAATCTAAACATTAGATTGTAACTAGAAAACTCTTATAAAAATACTTCTTGAAAAACCCAACAAAATGAATAATAATACTATCAATTAAAACATAATAATTCCATACATGTTACCTCCAATCCATAGAATGAGGAGATTAGCCAAGCATACACATATTCTTCTTCAACAAAGCTTCAATATTCAACATAAAACTTGAAGAAGTGAAAATATTTGGAACAATGAAAAACCTCTCAATCTTTCTCTACAATGTTTGAAGGAAGTAAAAACTATCTATTCTAGATCTGAATACCCTGGCTGCTGTGTGGAAGAGATGTATTTATACTAGGATCAAGCTAGGGTTACACAATGGGAACACAAGAAGAGGATATCAAGCTGTTGAAAAACTGCATTTCCTGTCGGGTAGGCTGTGCGACCGCCCAAAATGGTGTGTGCGACCGCACATCTTTCTGAATTGATTTGGTCATGGAATGGGTATGAATTGGGCGACCGCACGATATGTTTTGTGCGGCCGCACAGTTATCTGACAGGTTGATTTTCTTCTTATTCCCGTCCTTGACTCGGTTGACCGCTGTTGACCATTGATGGTGACTCGAGCAATCATTGATCTCCACACTTTTGAGCATCCAGGCCTTTGCAAAATATCAAAATAACACTAAAAAGTGTTTTACAACATTCAAATCCTTACAAGTTCCTTATACAAAATAGATCAACAATTACATCAATAATGTTCTAAATTATATCCAAAAGTCAATAAAACTAGCACATGAACATAGAGATTATATATGTAAATACTACTCTATCACACATGTGGTAAATGGGTTGCATATCACATGCCTTGTTCGCATCTTCTTGCATGTTGCCAAGCTCAACATATGGACGGTCGTTCTTTTGTTGATCTATTTTACACTCTTTTAGAATACTACAAGACATGGAAGGGAACATTTGAACCACTACCTCATGAGGACTATTGGAATGTGGATGAGTTGGTGCCAAATTTTCTACCTAATCCCAACCTCAAACGTGCTGCAAAGTCCGGACGGCCCAAATCTAGACGATTTCGAAACACGATGGACTTCCAATCAGATAAACGAAAGACTCAGTGTTCAACATGCAAGCAAGAAGGCCACAATCGTCGTAGATGTCCAAATAATAGGGCATAGAGATTTCATGTAATTTCTATTTGAGTTGGATGTAATATTTTCTTTGAACTTCGTTCTATTTGACTTGGATGTAATATTTTCTTTGAACTTCGTTCTAACCTCGATGTACTATTTTATTTGACTTTAATGAATTTGCTTTTAGTTGAGTTTGATTTATTAGATTTGCTATTTTTTTTTTGTTATAGGTGCATTTTTTTTTTTTTACAGAAACAGTCTAGTAGAGAAGAAACTGTTGGGGAATTTCAGTTTCACTAAACTCACCACTGGTAGTGGCGAGTTTACCAGTGGCGAGTTTCGTGAACCTGAAATTCCCACCTTGCTGCTTCTACAGATTACCTACCTGCAAAGAAAAAAAAAAACCAGCAACAACATCAGCAATTCCCACCTTGCTGCTTCTAGTGATAAATCAATAGAATGAGTTTGCAAGTATATTTACATTACGTTTATTCTAACTCGATTGATACTTTTTGAACTAAAATCGATATTGTAGGTATGACATTTTATCTGTGAATCAGAAACTACACTTTAATACCTTCCAAAAGAATGTCCACTTTAAGACTCTTTCTCAACCAAGATCGGAGTAGGATATTTGTTTTTCATATATTTAAGCATTCAACACCTCTATAGATACATCCCCTATGGTTGCTTCCTTCTCATTGAACTTGTAAAAAAAAAATCCTGAAACACTAGTCACCATCAACTTCAAATAATATTTCAGATTTCGCTAGATTCCTACTAAATCGAATAAGGTTAACAGGAATATGATCACTTGATAGCTTAAGACACGTGAGAGGTATGAAAATAGTAAGGAAGCGAAAGAGGTAGATACATACCCGATCATATCCACCTAATTTGATAACAAATCTCCATAACCTAAATACAAGGAAAACAAATCTCAGACCTCCGCTGAAATCAGAAGTTTAATATGCCCTACAATACACAGGAACTTACTTCAGGCAGTTTAGCGGTTGTCCATAAAACTTTGGGACGGAAAATACACACTGATCCATACTTGGCCTTTCCCCATGCTGCTATACACTGAGACACACCAGCAAAAAAAAAAAAAAATAAATAAAATAAAGCAGCAACAACACCAAACTGTTAATACCCACCTGAAAAAAAAATATGCAGTCCAATAACACTCATCATGCAAGTAAAGAAAAATCTTTATTGCTACAACAATAACAAATAACTAATCCCAAAATACATTAAAAAAAAAAAAAAAAAAAAAAACCAGAAACAGTCCAGTACAGTACAGTACAGACAAAAAAAAAAAAAAAAAGAACCACAAAATCAATGGAAAGGGACATGGAGGGTATTGAGCTTACAGTGTATTCTCTGAATCAGAACCATCACTATTAGCAGCCACTTTATCAAGACAGACTGCAATACCCACCTCAAAAAAAAAAAAAAAAAACAAACAAACAAAACAAACAAACAACAACAAAACCAACAATACCAACATAAAATCAATATGATAACATCCAAGTGTTTGAAAACCATAAAAACATGTAACTGTTTCAAAGAAAACATAACAAAACATCAAGTTTCGTGACCACAACCCGGTCACGTAGGACAATGTCTCACTTCTTCTTATTATAGGCAGACGGGGGGTGTACTTGTTAGTTGGATGTCGCTGCCTTGACCCTTTCCTTTGATATGTCTGTCTCATCAATTCCTCCCTCTGCACGTTACTAAGGCCGGATGAAGTCCCAGTCGGATCGGCAAATGGTCGAAGCTGTCCCCGTGAAGAAGATGTAGGAACACTAATATCACTCCTTGAATATCGTACTCCCGAGGCTCTAGATGGGACTGAAAATCATCATCATCTGGATCTGGAAGATGGGGCATACTAACCTGCTACTGCTGTCGATGAACGTGATGAGGTGGGCGGGGGAGGGGACGAGGAGTAAGGTCAATAAAGTCGTCATCATCTGGATCTGGAACACGGGCTCTACTAACCTGATGTTGTGGACGCAGTGGAAGAGGTAGAGGGGGAGTAGGAAAATCATATTTGTGTCTCTGTGGCTCCATCCCCTCTAAGAAAGCATCAGCGCCCTCCTCTAACTGACTCTTTGAAAATAAATGTGGAAATGTGGAAGTATCAATCCCCTCCTCAACCAGTAGCCTAGCCTCCTCCTCCTCCGCCTCCTCCTCTTGACTAGCTGTCCATCTGTCTCCCTGCTCCTCGGCCTCATCCTGTAACTCCATATCTCTATGTCCATGTCCCTGATTCTCTCCCTCTCCATGTCCTTGTCCTTGTCGTTGTCGCTGCCACCGCTAGCCCTGTCCCTGTCCCTATGCTCTCCTCCTCCTCTCCCGATGTTGTGGAGCAACTACCCCTTGAACACGATCAACATGCGGTGGAGGTACAGCTTCCTGAAGTCTTTGCTGATACTGAACAAGCTGGAGAGTATCCCTAAATCTGCTTCCTCACCTTAACTTGAGACTGGTCCGGCTCTACCATATGAGCAACATCATGTGCAATGCCCTCTTCATTGCTCACATACACATTCTGTAACGATTGCACCTATAGTTGCAAAACAAATAATATTTAGTAAGAATCTTTAAAAAAGCATTGCTCTGGACAAATAAATACTGAAAATGCTTACCGATCCCTCTAAGAAAGGGGCAGACGACTGATATCCAACCGGATTGATATGGCACGGGTTCTGGATAAATAGGCATGTTATCTTCCTGAACCAAATGTAATATGGATGAGTGTAATCCATATTCTCAACACCACGAACCCCCTCTACCACATAATCCCGTCGGGCACGCCATAATCCTATAGACCTCTGGTGGCGTTGACTCCAAACGACCAGTGAATTGCCTCAGCGATCAACCTTGTGCAACTCCACGTCAGTGTCACAAGGATCGGGAACTGTCTGCTGCATACAAAACTGTCTCAACACACGGTCTGGGAAGTGTTGGATATTAATTCATAAGCGACATTTGATGTTTAAAAGGTATGTTAATAAGTTCTCATGTTTTGAACATAGAGAAACATATTAATTACCTCAGTTGGCTTGGTTATCATGTTAGTTTGGAACTAACAAACGGATTTGATATTAATTCATAAGCGACATTTGATGTTTAAAATGCTATGTCTTAATATCAAATGGAAACATTCTCAAACTCTAAAGGTTAATAAGAATAAGGATTTCAAATAAAGGCAAAACAAAGTTGTCAAGCCTAAAAGGAAATATTTGTGGCAAAACCTAAAATCCAAAGAATGTAATTTGTACCTTGGCAATAGGATTGACCGTTGGTGAAATTACAATTTGAATTAAAAGATCAAAATGAAGGGTAGTTGGACTACCACTTCAAGTATTTATGTTAAAATTTCTACTTGTAAGGGTAAAGATTAACCTATGTGGCAATAATGATGCAATGGTTGGAACATTAATCATAGGAACTTGCGAAGTGTCTTTACCTAATAAGTTCATATTTGTTTTGAACAAATGGTGCTATGTTCTTATTTTAAGTAGAAATATTATTTTGGTTTCTTCATTAGAAGATTATGGATATTTCTTATTTCGAATAAGAAAGTGTTCCATTAAATATGATTTGCCTTATTGTATTGCTAATCATATAATGGGACTTAATATCCTTATTTTGGAAGAACAAAATAATGAGCATAACGTAAATAATGGAAATCTGAATATAAGGATGTAATCGTTACATTCTTAAAAAGCATTAATGTCTATATCAAATGATAAGAAACAGATATCTAAAATTCCATGGGACGGATCATATGATTTCGAATCATGCGATAGATGTGAATCTTAGAAATTGATCAAGACATCTTTTACTAATAATAGTAAGAGGAAGTACTCTTTTGAACTTATACATTTTGATGTATGTAGTTTATTAAAGTAACAATGCTAGAAAGGATTTCAACACCTCATGGCAAAAGTATTGATGTACTCTGATTAGATCAAAGTAATGAATATTTGAGCCTTGGACTCGATGAGAATTCTGCATAAAGTCTGCAATTTAAGAAAACAGAATATGGAAACAGCAGCCGTACGGATGATGTTCCAGAAGTTTACAGATTGTCTGTAAAACACAGTTTTTCGTCTCATAAAAAGTCAAACTGATCTTTAATTATCCTTCTGGATTATGTGCTGGAAACAGCTGCGATTACACTAACTTGAGTTTCATCTAAGGAGGTTCGACTAATGCCATATGAGATATGGAATGAAAGAAAACTTTGTTTGTCTTTCATAAAGATCTGTGATGTGATGCTTTTGAGAAAAGTGTTGTCTGGGACAAAATCACACTTAAATCTTATAAATGTAATTCCATGGGATATCTTAATGATATTAATTTTACACCATTTAGAGTACAAATCGGTTGTTACTCTAAATAGCACTTTCAAGATAAATCGTTTATCTCTAAAGAACTAGTGGGAGTAAAATGTATCTCGAAGAGTTTGAGACCCAAAATGACATGGAACCGAAGATGGGATACTATCTATAACAAGAAATATTGATTTCTCGTAATAGAAAGTAATAGGGCAGATATCATTGTGAATGATTGACCTATTACCTATCAAGATGCAAAGTCCGCTCCGGATTTAGATCAATGACTTGGAGTCATAAAATCTAAAAGTGTATATTGATTATGCAAGACTAATTGAGAAAAATTAATTCATAATGTCGATTATGATGAAACTTTATCACCCGTAGTCATGCTTAATGTTATTAGAATTCTAATTGTCATGACTTCATATTTCGAATATGTAATATGACAGATGGATGTCAAAACTATATTCCTTAATAGGAACTTACATTAGGATGTGTTTGATACAACCTAAAAGTTTTGATTGATCCATAAGATTCTAATAAAATATGCAAGTTGCAGAAATTCATGAGATGGATTGAAGCAAACTACTTGGTGTGAAATTTAATTTTGATGAAGTATTCAAAGAGTTTGAATTCATCAAAGATTAGACTTGTGATTACAATAAATTTAGTGGGAGCGTAATATTATTCCTAGTCATATATATGTGGTTGACATATAATTCATTCTGAAGAGTTTCTAAATGAAAGACTTGGATAAAGCCACCTATATCATTGGAATTTAGATTTATGGAGATAAATCTAAAACGTTGTTTGGTTAAAGTCAAAGTACTAGTAAAGACAAGATAGTGAAAAGTTCGCTATGCAAGACTCTTGGAGAGGTTACTTGTGAAAGTCTAATGGCATTAATCTTTGCAAGATTTAGTTTTACTGGAAGACTGATGAGCAAAGAGTACATGATTAGGATTCCATATGCTTCAGCAATTGGATCTATCATGTAAGCCATGTTAATGTACTAAGACCAGATGTCTCATATACTTGGAGTATGATGAGATAATACCAATCGGATCCTAGTGAAAGTCACTAGTTAAGAAACGCTCTCATGTTTCTCTAAAAGGAACTAAAGGACGCGTTCTTGATCTTTGATGGAATGAAAGATGATCTTGTAATAGTTACATAGATGCATTCTTATAAACCAACAAAGATAAATATTGCAGTATAAATACATGTTTACATCTAATAATGGTGTTAGAAGAGTTCTAAATGGACCATTACTATTCTACAAAAAGTTCAGTATCTAGTGGCATGAGATTCAACTAGAAAAATGTTAAGATTAAGATTATAATTAGTAAACTAGAAATCATTTCTAGTGTCACTAATTTAATGTACCTTCATTGTGTCAATAATCGTTATTACACAAGTCAAGGGACTAATATCTTATCTAGACATATACTCAGACATTTCTATCTTACTCGAGAAATCGTCAAAGATAGGAGATGTCAAAATATGCAAAATACCTTATGATAATAACAAGGATAATTATCCTACGTAAGCTCGTTTGCAATTATGATGAAGATCATAACTAAGCTCAATGGGTATTGGATACACTTTGATTGGGCCTAGTGCAAGTGGGAGATTGTTGGATACTATGCCCTAGGCCCTTGAGAAAGGCTATGTGTTTATATCTATCTTCATTGTTATAGAGATAACAACCCGATTATTATATCTTTTGCATGTTTATTATAATAATCATTGTCCCTAGCACTTATGAAGGGCATGAGTTTGATGGATAATCATATGATGATTATAGCGCATAGGATGCGGATTAAACTTGTGGGTACATGTTGGAGAACAAGTACTGGATAGACCCGTTATAAGATTTATGTCATGGTCAAATGTCATAATTAAATCTCATAATAGTTATATCATTTATCCTTAGACCTGAGATTATCATAGTCTTCCACATGATGAACATTATGTTTGACGTACTCAAACGCTACCCTAACCGGGTGGTTATAAAGGCTACGATTGGCATAATCGGATTCATGTAGGGAAGAATGATAAGTCAAGATGGGATTTGTCCCTCTCTCAAGAGAGATATCTGCTTGGCCACTCGATGAGTGAGATTGATAATAGTGTACGGCCGTACCCAAATGAATTGAAGCGTTAAATGTTATTTGCTCATATCAATCTACTCGAGATCGAGAAAGCATTGGACAACATAAGTTGACGTGGACCATGACTTATGTCCAATATGATATCGTGTGACAAAGGGATTGTGATATGTTCTATAAGGTTACTTTGGGCTTTCAAAGTTATACTATTTGGGTAGTCATAATGGCTTGCTAGAGTCCGCTTATGATTTACGAGGTCTTCGGACTCGTTGCCAACATAGTATAATCCTATTGGGTCACACACGCAGAACGGATCTTGCTTGCACGAAAAACGAGAAAAAAACTGGGAAGTGGAAAAACCAGTCGTACGGGTAGTTTGGACTAGCCGTACGGATAGTTTGTCCGTTGACGAGTTTTTGTCAGATTTCTTTCTGGGAAAGGAATCCTTTAACCTAATGGAATTAGGTTTCTCCCAGTATATATTCTGTGTTTTCTTCAGCCGAAAACTTAAGCCTTAGGCATTGATTTTGGAAATCAACAAGAGTTTTTTTGGAGAGAGAAAAACACATATTATACTTAGGTTATTGGGTTTGATTTTTGCTCATCATCAAACCATAATAATCAAAGGGAGATTGAAGAATGGTTCTTCAACCATGTTTTTAAAGCCTAAGGATCTAGCAGTCAAATCAAGAAGCGTTCTTGAGTCCGTTCGATGTGTGGATACCGATAGAGGGTGTTTGCTTTAACACCTTAAAGTCCGTGTTCATGGATTCGATCTTCAAGGGTATGTTTCTTTCATCTTGTATTTAATTTAATCACATGCACGGATCCGGGCTCTGGGTGTTTGATTTTATCTGTTTATTCCGCTGCGCATGATGCATCAAAACCCAACAGTGGTATCAGAGCCCCGTTCATTGTTGATTATTTTAGTATATCATGTTGAAATTGTTTAATTCGATTATATGATATCTACATGATAATAAGATGAGTGTGTGATTTGAGTTTTATATATGAGATATAAAAATTTATGAGCATGAACATGGGGATTATGTGATTATTATATTAATTTGATCTATATGAATAATTGCATGTTGGGATTATCAATAAATAATTGGATTATGTGTATTGATAATTTAGATCTAATTTATATATATATATTAAATTGTTTATTCATGATATTGATTAGATCTAATTAAATTCGTAATCTGTAAATTCATGTTTCTGTAATCTGGTTATGTACAAACATGATATTGGATTTGGTCGAATTTCTGAAATTCTGAAAAACCTGGAAATCTGGGATCTTACCAATGGATCCGTACGGATGGTTTGGGTGATGCCAAACTGATCCGTACGGCTAGTTTGGAAATTCTCAGATTTGATTTTTTTTTTGGTGTTCAGATTATTCTGTAAATTGTTTACAGAATTCGAATCTGAAAACTGGAAACTGCTTTCAGACGGCTGGTTTTCGAAACCGTGTTTCCTGAAACAGTTTTCGGCCGAAAATTCAAAAGGAATTGCAGAAATCAGAGTTCTAAAGAGTTTAGAACTGCTATAATCTGTGAGATTAAGAGACAATGAAAGATCTTGAAACAAGTATCCAATCTATACGGGAATGTGGATGCCTTTTGGCTTAGTTTATACCGTATAGAGAAGTTACTTGGTTCCTTGATCTTAGCACGGAAATGTGGATGCCTTTTGGCTTAGTTTCGGCCGTGCGGTTTGTGCTTTCAATTTCAAGATGCTCTGTGGATACAGTTTCAGAATTCTGAAGAGTTCAGAGTTTATGTGACCTGTATGAAAGAGCTGTATGGATAAATCTGGATGCTTCCAGAAACATCCGTACGGATGGTTTTGGGCATTACTGATTCTGATCTGTTTCAGACGGCAGGTTTTGGAAACCGTGTTTCCTGAACAGATTTAAGTTTCAGAAGTCCAAACTATTAATGAGATCAGAATCTTAAAGGAGTTTAAGATTGGCGTAATCTCAAAGTTTTCAGAATTACCCCTATACAAAGTGCAAATCGTTTGCAAGAGAAGGAACTAAATTTAAATTAATTCATTGCATGGACCAATGGCAGGCTCACACCTTGTTTCTGGGAATGCGTATGAAATATTCAATCTGTAAATTGTTTACAGATAATTTAGATTACGTCCCCATTATGTTGCTTCATAATTAAATCACAAGATTTTGCTTCTGTTAATTAATTGGATTAGTTAACATCATTATCAAAGACTATATTATATTATGCTTGACATAATTAATATATGAGCATGTCTCTAAGCAAATAAACCTTCTTAAAACTTAAGTCATGTGTCAATCCATTATTAAAACACTTGTGATACACCGGGTATTTTTTTATGTGGGCTCTGCCAAAGCGAGGTGCATTATTCTATCAGGTGTATGAGCAAGATGAGGAATGAGAGTTTCCTATACGTTTAACGTGGTTTGACTTAATTAGGCTATCAAAAGACAAAGTTTTGGGCCTAAAGCACAGATGAGATTAAAAACATGTCTGACATAAGATGTTTAACAAATCTCATAAAGGATCTAAGAATCATATATGATATGATTGACAAAGAGTTGTCTACCTAATTAATTTAATTTTGAGCAGTATCGCCAAAGCGGACTTGAAATTAATAAAAAAGTTTGGATCTTAGCCTACTTAAATTATTTACAATTGTTGTATTTGAACGTGTATAATTTAGTGGGAGTATTATGAAAATACATTAAATATCTCTAAATGATAATGGTATGAAATATGTGTATATTCATTTGCATATTTCGTAGAATGTCTTAAACTATAATCATGTATAATTACTGCGATTGACCCTATTTTAATAAGAATAAGATTAACTTCCATGACCTAGTCATGAGCTTGAGAATTGTTCTAAAGCAAGATCGGAAGTTATGACTTCTTAATAAATCCTATTTCTAAGAAACCTAATGCTTAAGGATGGACAAGACATTTATTAGAAACATGTTGATGATTCTATAGATGTCAATTGTCTTATGACTTGCTACCATATGTTTAGAACTTTAGAAGTATCTGAAACACATGGATGCTTATTTGATAAGCAATCACGTAGAAAGCGTTCCTACAAGCAAGAAAAGCAAGTAATTTTGAGATTGATTAGAGCCTAACATTTATGTGATGAATGAAAGGTATGTTAATAAGTTCTCATGTTTTGAACATAGAGAAACATATTAATTACCTCAGTTGGCTTGGTTATCATATTAGTTTGGAACTAACAAACGGATTTGATATTAATTCATAAGCGACATTTGATGTTTAAAATGCTATGTCTAATATCAAATGGAAACATTCTCAAACTCTAAAGGTTAATAAGGATAAGGATTTAAGATAAAGGCAAGACAAAGTTGTCAAGCCTAAAAGGAAATATTTGTGGCAAAACCTAAAATCCAAAGAATGTAATTGTACCTTGGCAATAGGATTGACCGTTGGTGAAATTACAATTTGAATTAAAAGATCAAAATGAAGGGTAGTTTGGACTACCACTTCAAGTATTTATGTTAAAAATTTCTACTTGTAAGGGTAAAGATTAACCTATGTGGCAATAATGATGCAATGGTTGGAACATTAATCATAGGAACTTGCGAAGTGTCTTTACCTAATAAGTTCATATTTGTTTTGAACAAATGGTGCTATGTTCTTATTTTAAGTAGAAATATTATTTTGGTTTCTTCATTAGAAGATTATGGATATTTCTTATTTCGAATAAGAAAGTGTTCCATTAATATGATTTGCCTTATTGTATTGCTAATCATATAATGGGACTTAATATCCTTATTTTGAAGAACAAAATAATGAGCATAATGTAAATAATGGAAATCTGAATATAAGGATGTAATCGTTACATTCTTAAAAAGCATTAATGTCTATATCAAATGATAGAGAACACATATCTAAAATTCCATGGGACGGATCATATGATTTCGAATCATGCGATAGATGTGAATCTTAGAAAATTGATCAGACATCTTTTACTAATAATAGTAAGAGGAAGTACTCTTTTGAACTTTACATTTTGATGTATGTAGTTTTTAAAGTAACATGCTAGAAAGGATTTCAACACCTCATGGAAAAAGTATTGATGTACTCTGATTAGATCAAAGTAATGAATATTTGAGCCTTGGACTCGATGAGAATTTTGCATAAGTCTGCAATTTAAGAAAAACAGAATCTGGAAACAGCAGCCGTACGGATGATTTCCAGAAGTTTACAGATTGTCTGTAAGACACAGTTTTTCGTCTCATAAAAGTCAAACTGATCTTTAATTATCCTTCTGGATTATGTGCGGAAACAGCTGCGATTACACTAACTTGAGTTTCATCTAAGGAGGTTCGACTAATGCCATATGAGATATGGAATGAAAGAAACTTTGTTTGTCTTTCATAAAGATCTGTGATGTGATGCTTTTTGAGAAAAGTGTTGTCTGGACAAAATCACACTTAAATCTTATAAATGTAATTCCATGGGATATCTTAATGATATTAATTTTACACCATTTAGAGTACAAATCGTTGTTACTCTAATAGCACTTTCAAGATAAATCGTTTATCTCTTAAAGAACTAGTGGAGTAAATGTATCTCGAAGAGTTCGAGACCCAAAAATGACATGGAACCGAAGATGGGATACTATCTATAACAAGAAATATTGATTTCTCGTAATAGAAAGTAATAGGGCACAGATATCATTGTGAATGATTGACCTATTACCTATCAAGATGCAAAGTCCGCTCCGGATTTAGATCAATGACTTGGAGTCATAAAATCTAAAAGTGTATATTGATTAAGCAAGACTAATTGAGAAAAATTAATTCATAATGTCGATTATGATAAACTTTATCACCCGTAGTCATGCTTAATGTTATTAGAATTCTAATTGTCATGACTTCATATTTCGAATATGTAATATGACAGATGGATGTCAAAACTATATCCTTAATAGGAACTTACATTAGATGTGTTTGATACAACCTAAAAGTTTTGATTGATCCATAAGATTCTAATAAAATATGCAAGTTGCAGAAATTCATGAGATGGATTGAAGCAAACTACTTGGAGTGAAATTTAATTTTGATGAAGTATTCAAAGAGTTTGAATTCATCAAAGATGAGACTTGTGATTACAATAATTTAGTGGGAGCGTAATATTATTCCTAGTCATATATATGTGGTTGACATATAATTCATTTTGAAGAGTTTCTAAATGAAAGACTTGGATAAAGCCACCTATATCATTGGAATTTAGATTTATGGAGATAAATCTAAAACGTTGTTTGGTTAAAGTCAAAGTACTAGTAAAGACAAGATAGTGAAAAGTTCGCTATGCAAGACTCTTGGAGAGGTTACTTGTGAAAGTCTAATGGCATTAATCTTTGCAAGATTTAGTTTTACTGGAAGACTGATGAGCAAAGAGTACATGATTAGGATTCCATATGCTTCAGCAATTGGATCTATCATGTAAGCCATGTTATGTACTAAGACCAGATGTCTCATATACTTGGAGTAGATGAGATAATAATACCAATCGGATCCTAGTGAAAGCCACTAGTTAAGAAATGCTCTCATGTTCTCTAAAAGGAACTAAAGGACGCGTTCTTGATCTTTGATGGAATGAAAGATGATCTTGTAATAGTTACATAGATGCATTCTTTATAAACCAACAAAGATAAATATTGCAGTATAAATACATGTTTACATCTAATAATGGTGTTAGAAGAGTTCTAAATGGACCATTACTATTCTACAAAAAGTTCAGTATCTAGTGGCATGAGATTCAACTAGAAAAATGTTAAGATTAAGATTATAATAGTAAACTAGAAACGTTTCTAGTGTCACTAATTTAATGTACCTTCATTGTGTCAATAATCGTTATTACACAAGTCAGGGACTAATATCTTATCTAGACATATACTCATACATTTCTATCTTACTCGAGAAATCGTCAAAGATAGGAGATGTCAAATATGCAAAATACCTTATGATAATAACAAGGATAATTATCCTACGTAAGCTCGTTTGCAATTATGATGAAGATCATAACTAAGCTCAATGGGTATTGGATACACTTTGATTGGGCCTAGTGCAAGTGGGAGATTGTTGGATATTATGCCCTAGGCCCTTGAGAAAGGCCAATGCGTTATATCATAGCTTCATTGTTATAGAGATAACAAACCCGATTATTATATCTTTTGCATGTTATTATAATAATCATTGTCCCTAGCACTTATGAAGGGCTAGCATGAGTTTGATGGATAATCATATGATGATTATAGCGCATAGGATGCGGATTAAACTTGTGGGTACATGTTGGAGAACAAGTACTGGATAGACCCGTTATGAGATTTATGTCATGGTCAAATGTCATAATTAAATCTCATAATAGTTATATCATTTATCCTTAGACCTGAGATTATCATAGTCTTCCACATGATGAACATTATGTTTGACGTACTCAAATGCTACCTCTAACCGGGTGGTTATAAAGGCTACGATTGGCATAATCGGATTCCTGTAGGGAAGAATGATAAGTCAAGATGGTATTTGTCCCTCTCTCAAGAGAGATATCTGCTTGGCCACTCGATGAGTGAGATTGATAATAGTGTACGGCCGTACCCAAATGAATTGAAGCGTTAAATGTTATTTGCTCATATCAATCTACTCGAGATCGAGAAAGCATTGGACAACATAAGTTGACGTGGACCATGACTTCATGACTTATGTCCAATATGATATCGTGTGACAAAGGGATTGTGATATGTTCTATAAGGTTACTTTGGGCTTGCAAAGTTATACTATTTTGGTAGTCATAATGGCTTGCTAGAGTCCGCTTATGATTTACGAGGTCTTCGGACTCATTGCCAACATAGTATAATCCTATTGGGTCACACACGTAGAACGGATCTTGCTTGGCACGAAAAACGAGAAAAAAACTGGGAAGTGGAAAGACCAGCCGTACGGATAGTTTGGACTAGCCGTACGGATAGTTTGTCCGCTGACGAGTTTTTGTCAGATTTCTTTCTGGGAAAGGAATCCTTTAACCTAATGGAATTAGGTTTCCTCCCAGTATAATTCTGTGTTCTCTTCAGCCGAAAACTTAAGCCTTAGGCATTGATTTTGGAAATCAACAAGATTTTCTTGGAGAGAGAAAAACACATATTATACTTAGGTTATTGGGGTTTGATTTTTGCTCATCATCAACCATAATAATCAAAGGGAGATTGAAGAATGGTTCTTCAACCATGTTTTTAAAGCCTAAGGATCTCTGCAGTCAAATCAAGAAGCGTTCTTGAGTCCGTTCGATGTGTGGATACCGATAGAGGGTGTTTGCTTTAACACCTTAAAGTCCGTGTTCATGGATTCGATCTTCAGGGTATGTTTCTTTCATCTTGTATTTAATTTAATCAACATGCACGGATCCGGGCTCTTGGGTGTTTGATTTTATCTGTTTATTCCGCTGCGCATGATGCATCAAAACCCAACAGGAAGTGCCACTCTACCCTCTCAAAACATATCAAAGGCACCCGACTTCCGACGTCCTGACCCTGATGACAATAATGCACATTAAAATGAGATAACCATACCTGCAAAACAGTAAGAAATCCACCGCACTGGCTCGTAGTGGGGGAAGTCGCACCACACAGCTCTCGATATAAGAATGCCAACGCGGGACTGCCCCAACTATACACACGATATCTTATCTACATCTCTAAGCAGTGGTGGAGACAATACAGCTTTACATTTACTGTTTGTACGATCTGGCATCACAACAGACCCGAGGCATAACAAAATGTATGCACGCGTGTACCTATCAACAATGTCATGTGGGGACTCATCCGCGAGCGTCTCAAACTCATGAAAGTGGGTCAGAATCCACTTAAGCTTTAGACTACTCCCTCAATCTCTCCATCAGGTGGGACAGCACCTAAAAGCTCCAGACAACATGCCTTCCAATCTGGAAGCGGCGGATAGTCAGCATCAGTCACATGCTCCCCATCTATCGGCAATCGGAAAGCATGCCAATATCCTCTAAAGTGACAATCATCTCACCGATTGGAAATGAAACATATGAGTTTCGGGACACCATCGCTCGACCAGTGCCTCAAGCAAACCATAGTCATACTGCAACCTCCCTATATGGTGGACCCCCACGAACCCAGTCGATGTTAATCTCTCTAATATAACAGGAGCCAACCTCGGTGGCAGACCCGGACCGTGTCTAAATGTCAATCCTGCACCGCTGTCCTGCCCAAATGTATCGAGCTCGGTGATTGTAATGTGCGGTCAAAACGGTATCCTCAATAGGGCCAGGATCAACGATATTAGCCATCTGTTTGAACAAAACAACAAGAGTTATATGTACACCCAAATTTATTTCAAAATAACACAATAAAGAAACTATAACAACACTACATTTGTTAACAACATTGTCCATCTGATTTCTCTCTATTATTTCTAACAAATATGTACACATTTTGGGACGGAGAGAGTATATAACAATGCAAATCCAAAAAAAATGATATGCATTTCTTTGATATACACTTGAATTTGTCAAAATGTACATCACAATATATGCAACAATGCAAATCCATCAAATCCATTTTTTTGTAAAGAAACCCTAATACATCAATTTTTGATATACTACAAGATATTTCTCAATTTTTACACCACAAATGTAAAAATTGTAACAAACTAGAGCAATCTAAAATGGAATACTTACTTATTAGTTTGACAATCAACTCTCCGCGGTCGATTTGAACGAACAATGGAGTTTTCTATCCTTTCTTCTTCTCTTTCTCTCTGTCCGACCGAGCTCTCTTTTCCCTCTTTCAAATGAATCTGTCGAAGCGCGAGGGAGGGTTTTAATTTTCGCTTGAACTCGCTATTGACAGAAGCGAGTTCCAAACTTAAAACATTTACAGTTTTGCCACCCGCTAATGGCAAAAGCGAGTTTAGTCAACCATGGTCAAACTCGCTATTAGTAGTAGCGAGTTCAATGAAAATTAAAAAATTTTTAGCGATTTCTGAAAAAAAAAAAAAAAATTGGCAAAATTATTGAAAAAAATAAAAATAAACCGTGAAAGTCAAACTATTGAAATACTCCCTCCGTCACAGCTCACTTGAGACTTTTTGACCAATATAGTCAACTTAAGGTCGGTTTGACCAACACTTTATAGAAATATTTATGATCCGAATAAAAATTAAAAAATGTAAAATGGATCACCATTAAAAATCCTCTCAATAACAATTTTTTGATTTTTTTTTGGAACATAAATATTTCTATAAAGTGTTGGTCAAACCGACCTTAAGTCGACCAATTTTGGTCAAAAAGTCTCAAGTGAGCTGGGACGGAGGGAGTATATGTGAAATTTCGCGCAATGGCATTCATAAGTGAAAAAATTTGGCAAGTGAGGTGGGGCGGAGGGAGTATATTACAAAAAAAAGCATCACTCACTTCATCTACTTTTCACTCACTTGTTTTATGAATGGACAATTATATCCTTCACACATTACTAATGTTGACTCAAATTTGCCTTGTTTTCTTAATAAGCGTGTAAAGTCAAACTAAGAACATTAAACCGGGACGGATGAAGTATTAGATTAAGATTAAGTCTTAACATTTGGACAAAAAAGGAATTTAAAATTTTGAGTTGAAATATATGTGAAATTTCGCGCAAATGGCATTCATAAGTTGATTTTTGCGCGGTGTTGGTGTAATTGTTTAAGAGTGCCAGTTTTAGCGTTTAAGAATGGCTAATATAGTGTTTTAAAATTAGCAGAATGAAACTAGTCTGTGAGCTGATATTTCGTTCACAATAATTTACATATTGAGCTTTATTTATAGAGAAAAAAATATATGTTTTGTGAATTGTACCTACATTCAATCAGTTGTGGAAGAATAGCGGATTTCCAATGCTACATTTTGTGGAGATACTTTTCCCAAAAATGACAGTTTTTAAGGGAAAAAAAATCCATTAGTGAATTAAACGTACAATCAGTTGTGTAAACAGTGAAATCGCGAATAGTGATATCCAATATTACATTTTATGTAGATATTTTCCCCAGATGACAATGACAGAAAAGAATTCCATCTGATAATTGTGCCTACTATCAGTTAGTGTATTTTGAGTTCTGTTCAATGCAACATAACAACTAAGTTTTCAAACAAAAAAAAAAAAAAAAATCATAATTTGTATGCTCTACAAGAGCTCCTCCACAATAAAAGAAAATGATCTTACAACTATATTGCGTCTCCTTTCAAGACCCGGTCTAAGTTTCTTTGTCCATCCTAAAAGCGGACCCTACTCGCTGAAATACAAAATTGGTCCTACAATCAGCATGACCATGATGCCATGCTAGCAATCACGACGAAGAGCTCTGATCTCCAAGGCTTAATTTTGCACATCCTGTAAGTAATTCCTGCAATTAAATCCAAATGCAGCTTATGATTTTCAGGCTTAATTTCATGAATAACTTCTAAAACACGCACACACGCAATCTAACAAACATGCATAAAAAAAGGCAATCAAGTGCTACAAGAACTGCCACTATGCATGGGGCCCAAGTAAGGGTTGGCCCACATGAGCATACGAAGGAAACTAATGGTGAAGCTCAGTAATAGCTCATATTGTTGTGGCTAAGAGAGCGCCTTGACTTCCAAAGCTTATAAATTATCTGGAAATTTAACCAACAAATGAGCTGAAGGCCCTACTGGTTGTTGGCGGAGTGGGATAAAAAGCATTAGAGGCAATTGTAGCCAAAAAACACTCACAAACTTCCCCCCCCCCAATTCTGCACCAACAAATGAATTTAAAAGCCTAACAAGTGATGTTTAGACTACAGTGATACTCCCTCCGTTTCATAATAATATGTCACGCTATCGATTTTGTTTGTCCCAAAATAAATGTCGCTTTCAAATAAGGAAATAGTCGTAGTGCTATTTTACAATGGTACAAATAGGTAAACCACGCCTTTAAAACACTGACAAGTGAATTGCGACACTTATTACGGAAGTATCGAGTATTATGCAATGTCAATTCAAAGTCTGACAAATCTAAAGGCATTATGTGAACAGTGGACACGGAGATACTTCATTGTGGATATTCTCAATGTGAAAATTCCCTAAACACATTGGGTGAGATATACATTTACTTGGAAATTGCAAGTATCATGCATAATTTCAGCATAAAAGAAATATGCATCAAATATACAATTCGTAGGGAAATTAATGGAAACAAACCTGATATGGGATTGAACCATGGCTGCCCTCAGCCTTTTGCTTTTCAGTCAATATGCTTTCTGTTTGACCCAACAATTGCCAGTGCATAACCTGAAAGAGCACCAAAGTGACTTTAATCACTTTACCAAAATTTGTGAGAGAGACAGAGTACACTATTGTTCACGGTTTGTCAAAGAAAGCCGAGAGTTGCCAATTTGTTACCTCTTTTAATCACGGCAAGTCGGCAACATGTTCTAAATCTAACCCTATGTTAGGATATGGAATACACAAATCAGTGTACCTAGATTTTTTTTTTTTTTCTTTTTTTCTTTTCCAATTCAAACCTTGTTAATAAACTCCATTACATCAAAGAGAATCAATGTGTCTATAAATACTTATACGTGTGTGTATAATATATATATATACACGAAAAGATCCCAACAGAGTGATCTGGATAACCTGAGAATATCAAATTGGAGAATATTTCCCTTCTAAGCACGTTTAACTGTTTGAGACAGTTGTAATTCATAAGATAAAATAGCCCTCACCAGAAAGAATAGGTAATTGAAACTCAGTGAATACTGTTTCCAATCAAAGAAAGTAAACAGCACAAAGACCACAACTCAAGTATGAAGGATAAGACGCAGCGCGGAAACTCTTGGAACCCTAGGCGATAGCAATTCTGTTAGTCCTTGACCTCTCTGTTATACAAACTTAAGCCTGCACCATTCATTTACAATTCCTTGTCAAAAAATGTGTACTACCTCTGTCTCAAAATGAGTGACCTTTTTTGTCCCGAAATGATTGACCTTTTTTTGGTCGAAAATAAGTACAAATGATTTTTTACCATTTTTTTCATATTTCATTTTACTTGCAAAACTAACATTTTGAAACGATAGCAAGGATATTTACATTTCAATCCAAATGGCAAATTTAGGATTTCGTACTATCAAAAGTCCCCATTTCAATGTGTCCATTAAATCAGAAACAGCTCATTCATTTTGGGACAGAGGGTAAATGAAATACTATCCAACTGAAAAAACAATACTATAATAGCACAGCGGACATTTTTCATTGTATTTAGTTATTTACTAAGAATCTCAGAAGATCAGGTTTACTATTACCTCTTTTAGCATGTTTTCCGTAATGTGGAAATTGGAGATTCAGCACGTGCTTTTAAGAAGACTAAGAGGATTCTAAGTTTTGACTCTCGATCAGGAGATCATTTGCCTCCACAACCGTGGTGAGAAATAAAAGAAGCTCGGTCAAGTTAAAACATTTTACTTCTAAGAAGTTTCACGGTAGAAGCTACTATCGTGATCATTTTTATTTTTTTTAATAAAACCCTATCAAAAATACTGTAACCTAACATTATCATTAATAGCTTTGCTTGCAGACTTGTCTGCTTTTGCCTGCTGCGACATGAATGCATGACTTGTGCTGATGGACAAACTTAAAACAGTAACACATGAAAAGAAGACTAAGAGCTACGGAGTAAAATGTTTGAAATGAAAACATTAAGCTGAGATAACAAAGCGGTTATGAACTAGATATGCAAGAACTGCACAGAGAGATTATGAAGGACAGAATGACTAAGAAAGCGCAAACGCGTTGGCAAGAAAGTCCCACTCAATGATACAGAGTAGCATCAAAAATTCTTGAGGATTCTGATGTAAGGCAGATTCAGAACGAAGATATACTGTGTAACTGACTTGAGGAGGAGAGAGAGAGAGACGTCTCAAATAAAGGAGGGCCCAGCATAAATTCACTCCCTTTCTATGTCTTGAGACCTAGCTCTTCCGTTTAAGATCTCTCAAGTCGATCCATATTTACCAATTTGTAGGATAAAGTGCCTTGAGGAGGCGGCGCCTGTCAACGGTGTAATGCCCACGTGTACCATGCACCGGAACCAGCACTAGAATTATTTTACCAGACTTAAGCACATGTGATTGTTGGTGCCTCTACAACTTAGTCCCTAGGTTTTTTACATTGGGGGAACTTCAAGCTGCCGTTTGGTGTTTACTATAGGTTCTCACTTTGTCTCATACTCTCATGGTTTGAGTTTCTTGTCCAAGCACTATTGGGTTTCTGGACAATAAATGATGATTTGGGACTAAAAATGAGCCTTTTTAGTTTATGGTAGTCAATGATAACCGGATCCTGTTTTTTCTTTTACAGAATATACTTATTAACTTAATTTACTTCTTGTTGTCTTGTACACGTTCGCTAGCCCACTTTCCATTCAAATGTACCTCTCGTCCGCTTTCGCCTTAATAAATATGTCTCTCTCTCTCTCTCTCTGGATATTTTAATTGAACCTTGCTAACCCTATTTCAAACATAATATTTTGCGCGTTGCAGAGGCGGAACACATCTTACAATGGGGGACAAGTGTACCCACTTTTTTCTCAACATCCAGTGTAAAAAATTAGTTTTACTTCATTTTATAATATATTTGTAGAATTCCACCCAGTTTGGATAATAATTTTGGTAACTCAATGGTTAAGAACCTCACTTATGATAGAATGGTACCAGGTTCAACTATTGGTAGCTACATTTTATCTTTAATTTTTTTTTATTTTGTGTACCCACTTACATATTCTCCTAGGTCTGCCACTGGCGCGTTGTAAATCTAATTATTTCTGTAACTAGTGTCAATGGCTTTAACAACTAGGGATCTTTATAAGTTAAACGACTCTTCCCATACAGGAAAAATGATCCAGCTTTCCTGACTTTTTTGTTATGATAAGACAAATGATAAGCTGGGAATTCACAAGACAAATGTACTGTGAGCAAATAACATATCAGAAAACCTAGTCAATGTTTCTTCTAGGAACTTGTCAACGCCTCTATCAACTATGGACCCTTCCTTACTCAGCAAACACTCTCTTCATACTGATAATATGACCTAAGCTTACTGACATATCTTGCTTTAAACAATGGAACTTCATCCAATTAATACACTCATTACCATCAAAGAACCCATCAAAAGAACCAAATAAACCCTTTGGGCGATGGTGGTAACATGGACGCAGTCACCAATATTACCTGTATGAGCTTCTTTACAGATGTTTCAGGCAAAGTACTGTCCAGCTCTCTCTTTCTCCTGATTTAAACACCACTGGGCCTGCACATACAACCAGAACAAACTTTAGTAGATGAACTAGTTATGTTAAGGTCTGCTACGTGATGATTGGTGATGGAATTACGTCAACGGCACACTAGATATATAAGTGAAAAACAACCCTTGTGAAAATATTCGCTGATGAATAGCATAAAAGCCACTGTGAAGCTAAATGATGGTAGTAATTTGCAGCATTCTCAAGTACAGCTTTCTCAAAGCTGTCATAGTAACTAGTGTTTCTTTGTTCTGCTATTTCCACAAGAAAGGTTGAGAAATTCTTTAACAGGTCTTTATCAACAGATTCCTCACAATCTTGATTAATCTGCATGAAATTTTAACACAGTTACTCAATCATATAAGGTATAATTAGGTTTCTAATGTCACGATGCCTAAACATACCACACTAATTGCAGCATCCAGAATGTCTGATAGATCGATCATACACCTAAAAGAAAAAAATTCTTATTAAATTTTATGAAACAAAAGATTGAAAAAGAATGACTCCAGAGACAGGGTAGAAACAGACAAGCATAAAGAAACCATCAAGTACTTTAGCCTCCTAAAATATGCTTACCAAATCACGGAAATGACGAACAGATATATCTTTAAGTGATTCAGCAACTCTACCATTGTAAAGTGACGATCAAGGTATAGAAAAAGCTCCAAGACACTTTGCCATAGATTTGTATCTGGACCACATGTTACAAAGTTCAAACAAGAGAGTGGCACCTCTTTGTTCACTAAAGATGGCAGAACCTACAAGCATGAGTAGGAGAACAACATTAGCAAGGTTATGGGGAATGTTTTGTGGACATAAATGTGAGCATCAACATTCGCGCATGGAGTCAGACACAGCTACAAGAAAATGACAGGGTGCATATTCAAATAATTAAGCACTTTATAAAGCTCGAGCAGTCACTTTTTGTAGTCTCTTTCTACATACTCCCTCCGTCCCAATTTAAACTTCAAAAAAAAACTGGTTCAAGAAACTAAGAAAAGGTGATGTGTTGTGAGTGTAGATGGTTTGGTAGGAGAGAGAAAGTGGGTAGAGAATATTAGTAGGTATTGTTGTGAGTATGACATGTGGGGCCCACAAATAAAAAAGTATAAAAAACTTTCCTTTTTAGGTTTTGAAGTTTTAAAACAGGACACCTAATTTGAAGTTTAAAATGGGACGAAGGGAGTATATATATATATATATCTTGATTTGAGCAAATAATAAGACTTCAGTGAATTTTCTGAATAATTTACCAACTATTGTCTATTAAGAAAAAGTATTCTGCCTTTCTTTAATGTGTAATCACTATGTCCCCCAAAACATTGGAGGAATGGAATAGTAGATGAACTCTTATAGTGGAGAACATAGCCGTGAAGCATCATAAAATCAATCGGTTCACCAATTCAAGCCGCGAAAATTTGGTTGGCTTGAACATTCACATGGTAAGTTCTCACTCTCTACTAGGCTAGTTTATTCTATAATACAGAGGTCTGAAAATGTTTACGGAACTACTTGGAGACTCCACTATATCTTGTCAAAGGCACGGAGTTCTCAGATACTATTATATAATTCCCTTCCTCCCTAACAAATGTGACATTCGCATTTTTTAATTGCCGATTTATCTGAAGTTAAACGTAATGAATACCAGCATACTTCCTGTGTGATATATGAAAGAACATGTTGATCATGCACTCTCACTAAACACTATACTGAATCCATTAAAAATACCTGAAAACCCCACAAAATTATAAGTAGTA